>VMDO01033503.1:0-17893 GCA_007922755.1 Pedetes capensis
TCTTCCCTTTCTTCATTTGTTGCCTTAGTGGTGGGTGCATAAATTTGAATAATAGTCGTATTTACTGGCCTTCCTTGTAGGTGTATGGACATTATTCTATCACTGACAACATTGTATTTCATGACAGATCTTGAAATGTCTTTTTTGATGATGAATGTAACCCCATTTCTCTTGAGTTTCTCATTCCCAGCATAGTAGACCATATGATTGTCTGACTCAGAATGGCCTATGCCGGTCCATTTTAGCTCACTGATGCCTAGAATGTCAATGTTTATGTGCTCCATTTCTCTTTTAACAATTTCTAATTTGCCTAGATTCATACTACGTATATTCCATGTTCCAATTATTAATGGATGTCAGTTTCCCGCACTGTGGGGGCTTGTGTGTTGGGATGAGGCTGAGAGCTCTGCTACTGTAACCTTGGACATGAGCAAGGTTACCTATGGTGGACAGGTTTTCAGCTGAGCTTCCAGACTAAGACAGACTAGGGAGTAGGACCTGGCAAGCCACTTCCGAAACAACTAGCCATTGAAAACCCTATGGATAGTAAAGAGACACTGTATTATTTAGTTTTCATGTATTTGTGTACTTTCTCATTTTCTTGGTGCCATTGGTGTTAGTTCCATTCTATTATAACTAAAAAGTACTTGAGATCATTTGATTTTCTTATCTTTCTTAAGGCTTGTTTGTTTGTTTTTTGCTTAAGAAAAATGTTATACTGTTTGGTGGCAAGTTTTGAATATCTGGTAATTCCATGTGATCTGTAGTTTGATTATTTTATCCATTATCATAAGTGGGGTCCTATTGTTTAAATGGGTCTCCCAAAGTTCATATTTAGTAATTTAATTTGGAATGCAACACTGATGAGTGGTGGGGACTTTAAGAGGTGAATAGGTCATGAGGGGTGTGACTTCATGGATAGATTAATGCTGTTTTCCTGGTAATGGGTTAGTTATTGTGGGCATGGGTTCCTGATAAGAGGATGAGTTCAGTCCCTTTTGCCTTCACCTTCTCTAGCCCTTCCATTTTCCAACATGGGATGATGTAGAGTGAAAACCCTTGCTGGATGTGGGCCCATCAATTTTGGGCTCCCCTGCCTTCAGAACTACAAGAAATAAATCTTTGTTCGTTATAATTACCCAGTCTCTGGTATCCTGTAATAGCATAAAATGAATTTAGAGAAGAATTAATAGAGTCTCCTCCTATCATTTCTGTACTACAATCAATTCTACCTTCAAACTGTCAATATTTGCTTTATATATTTAGGTACTCTAGTATTAGATACATATATGTCTATAAATGTTATATATTGTTGAACTTACCTTTTTATCATTGTGTATTTGCTTTCTTTATCTCCAGAGATAGTTGTAGATTTAAAGTCTATTTTAAGCTGGGCACAGTGGCACACAATTATAATCTCAGCAACTCGGGAGGAGGAGGACTCAGGAGGATCTCAAGTTTGAGGCCAGAAACAGCCTGTGTAACTTATCAAGAACCTGTCTCAAGATAAAAAGTAAAAATAAAAAAAGGAACTGAGGGTGCATCTCAGTGGTAAAGTGCTTGCAAAAGTACACGTAAGACCCTGGATTCAAGCATCCAGTACCACAAAACAAACAAACAAACAAATAAATAAAGTCCATTTTGTCTAGTATAACTATCCTGCTTTCTTTGGGTTGCCATTAATATTATCTTTTTTCATTTTTCACTTTCACTTTATATATGTCATTACTTCTAAAGTCAATCTCTAGCATATCATTGAATCTTGTTTTTTGTAATGTATTCAGCCACTCTATGGCTTTTCATTTGTGAGTTTGATCCATTTATATTTAAGGTAATTATTGGTAAGTGAGGACTTACTGCTGCCATTTTATTGTTTTCATTTTGTTATGCAATTATTTTGTCCCACTCATCCTCTCTTGTTTTCTTCCATTGTCACTTGATGATTTTCTAAAGTGATTTGCTTTGTTTTTTTCCTTATTTACTTTTTATATATCTACTGTAGGTTTCTTATTTGTGGCTAGCTCAACATTTGCATTAAATGTCTTGTAGTTATAACTTTCCATTTTAAGTTGATAACAATTTAACTTCAATTGCATACAAAGCACTACACTTTTATCCCCCCACTAACAAATACTTACGTATTCATTTTAATATTAAGGTTAAAGTAATTTATGCATCACTTTTTCAGTGCTATATTAACATGTATGTGACTATATATTTACCTTTTTCTGTCAAATTTATACTTTCCTATATTTTCACATTGCAGTTTAGTCTGTGCTTGTTTCAATTTAAAGAAGGTACTTAAACATACTTTGAAAGGCAGGTCTAATTTTGACAAACACCCACAAATTTTGTTTGACTGTGAAAGGCTTTGTCTGTCTTTCATTTTTGAAGGATAATTTTGCTAGGGTATATTCCTTTTGGTAGAGTGATTTTTTTCTTTTAGTACTTTGCATATATCATCCCATTCTCTCTTGGACTACAGGATTTCTGCTGAAAAATCCTCTTATAGTTTTATGACATTTCCCTTATATGTGATGAGTCACTTTTTTCTTATTGCTTTCAAAATTCTGTCTTTGACTTTTGACAGTTTGATTATAATGCATCTTACTGTAGTCTTTGTTAGACTGATCCTTTTGTGCAGGGGACTCTGGGCTTCATGAATCTGGGTGTTCATTTTTAGAGAGACCATTTTAAAATGTAGACAGTTCATATTACTCCTCTGTTCAAAGCCTCCTGTAGTCCCCTTTTTTTCTCTTGTGGATCAACAGTGAAGTTATTATGGTGGCCTATAATGATTTGTGGTTCCTTGCCTGTTGAGTCTCATAGCCTAATACATTTTTTTTTTACTTAGTCTATTCTACCCATAACTGATGGTCCCCAAATACTCCTAGTATTTTCCCATTCGAGTTTTTGTGACTTGCTGCTCCTGGTGGAGATAGCACCATTCCTCTAGATATCTGCATGGCTTATGAGAGGCTTTTCTTAGGACTTTACTCAGATATATTTTCTTAATGAGCTCTTCTCTGCTTAGTCTATTGAAAATGTACCATCATTACCACTACTCCCCAAGAACACATATACCTCTTTCCACTTTCTCTGCTTCCTTCTTTATTTTTCTTCTTATTACCATTTTGAATTTTCTATATATTTTAAATATTTTTCTTACCTCCCTCAAATAGCTCACCAAGGAGAGAAATATTTAACTGTTCTGTTCATTCCTATGTGATACATTTTTAAATGAATAGATGATTAAATATAAGAATATGATGAACAAGAGAAATATTAAGATAGCAAACAATTGTACAGTGATTTAATAAGGTAGAGTTTCAGTTTTAGGATTTTGGTATGCCATGCCATTCTCAGTGCTGGTGTTTAGCTCAGTTGGTAGAGTGCTATGTCGCACTCTCTGAGGCCCAGGTTCTATCCCCAGCACCACAAAAATGGGAGAAGGATCTGGCAAGACATCCCTGAAGCAACTCTGAAACAATCAGCCATTGAAAACCCTATAAATAGCAGAGAAGCAATGACAGAGTGATGGGCATGGCACAGTGTTGCGGAGTGTTTTGTTCTATTGTACATAGGGTTGCTATGAGTCGGGCCTGACTCAACTGCTCCTAATGCACAACCTACCATTCTTAATATTCTAGCTCAGTATTATTTTCTGTACATGTAACCAGAATAAAGATTTTCAATGTTTTAAAAAGAGTAAACATTTCAGATCCACTCTTGAAATCATAATGATCATACAGATCCTATATAATTATGCCTTACATAAAGAAGAAAATACATAAAAGAATCACAGAAAATTGCTACGTGCTGAAATTTTGTTTCCTAAATATTAATATAAATATATTAAAGAAGTAAAACAATTTAAAGTAATGATTTTTAGAAAAAGCTTGCAGGTGTAAAAGAGAAGCATATGGTTGAATAGAGATTGCCAATGAAATTGACAGATGATTAACATTCATTAAAACTTTTAATTAACACCTTGGAAAATTCCATAAAATGATACTGTATGTAAATGACTATGTGTGATGTCTTGGAGCATTCTCTTACCTGTTTTATGGAAGGGGAAAAATGGATCACAAAACTGCTTATGATCACGATTTCTTTAGCTGTGGGTCTGTTTTGGGTGTTATCTAGTTGTGTCATTCATGCCAACTTGAGCTGCTAATATTCTAAATATATTTAGCTGAGATATAAGTGATTCTCTGTGCTTTCTGAAGGAAAGAAAAGTCTACCTTTTAGTTTCATTCCACTTCTTTTTTCAAAATGTCCTGATTATGTCACTATGGGAGAATTTGAGCTTCAACAAATTAGAGGTTTTCCAAGCTGATTTAAGCTCAGATTTGTCTAAATTGTGGATAAAATCTGTGATCAATAAATTACATCTAAAACAAAGCTGAAATTTGTGAGAAACTGATTTTGTGGGGGAATCAAAACACTAAGTTGCACTTTCTTCTTTGTGATGAAAGTACATTTTCTTCCCACTATTTTCATAAGATGAGAGGAGTTTTCTATTTGAAAATGGTGATAACTGGTATAAAGAATATTTTAAATCTTTGTAGATACATGTATATGACAGGATTTTGTTAATAATTTTTGAATTCTGATAAAGTGACATCTTTAATGTTTTGCTGAGTGAATTGTAGTATGAATCTAAACTTACCTACCTGTTGCACATAGTTAAACCTAGGGAGACTGTGAAAAACATTGAATTATGTTTTCTTTGACAGGACTGTGATTCAGTTGCTATTAGGTAACATATCTGGTCAGGGTTAAACATCCATTAGTTGTTGTTATTGTTAGTTGCTGTTAAGTCGGGTCCGACTCATAGTGACTCTATGTGCAACAAAATGAAACCCTCTCAAACACTGTACCATGCACATGATCTTTTTTATGTTTAAGCTCATTGTTGCAGCCACTCTGTCAATCCATCTAGCTGAGGGTCTTCCTTTTGTTCCCTGACTTGCCACTCTCCCAAACATGATGTCCTTCTCCAGAGATTTGTTCCTCCTGACAACATGTCCAAAAATATGTAAGATGCAGTCTAGACATCTTTGTTTCCAAGGACCACTCTGGTTACACTTCTTCTATGATGGATCTGTTGGTTCTTTTTTCAGTTCATGGTACATTCGGCATTTGTCTCCAGCACCATAATTCAGAAACATCAATTCTCCTGTTTCCCTTGTTCCATGCCCAACTTTCACAACCATATGATGGGACTGAAAATACCGTGGCATGAGTCAGACGCACTTTCATCCTCAATATGACATTTTTACTTTTCAACACTTTAAAGAGGTCTTCTGCCAGAGCTTTTCCCAATGCAATGCATCTTTTGATTTCTTGACTGCTGCTTCCGTGGGTGTTGATTGTAGAACCAATTAAACAGATCTTGTACAACTTCAATCTTTTCTCCATTTATCATCCATTATTAGTGTAAAGAAATCATTAAGAACATGAATTATTGTCCCAAGCTGTGATCTCTCGATATCCTCAAGGACTGCAGAGGCTCTGCAGTTCTTTTTCTACAGTCTTCTTATAATTATTGTTTTTAACTTCTTTTGATGATTTTTTTTTTGTACTTGGGGATTTAGCCCAGGGCTTCACACATACTTTGCAAGTGCTCTATCACTTGTCCATACCTCTAGCCCATTATTTATTTTTATCTTGAGACAGGGTCTCGCTATGTTATGCAGGCTGCCTCTCACCTTGAACCTGTGATCCTCCTGCCTCTGCCTCCCATGTTGCTGGGATTACAGGCACGGGCCACCGTGCCTGGCCTATCTGCTATTTTTATCCCTTCCCTAAACCCTGCTCTTGTCACTGCCTTCTTATACTTTTAAACTCATCCTTCTTGACTCTGTGCCTTCTTTTCTTGTCCATTAGAGCCACACATAGCAAGTGCTAGTCCTCCCATCTAATGGACTACATAATTGTGTTGTGAATCGTTTTAGGTCTTCGTGGAGATTGGACTTTTACATGCTATTCAGAATTTATTAATGGGCTACTCACAATATTTCCTCTTTGGTCAAGAGGCAGAAAGACAAGCCTGGGATTGAACTTAATATTGCAACCATTTCAATTGCCTGAGGTTTCCAGAACACTCTGTGTATGTATTATACATTCTTATAATTTCAATTGCTATGAGTGATTTTAAAGAATCAGTTATAATATGCCTACTTTTAAAAAGTAATGTATGTTTTAGGTTTAATATTTAAGTTCCTTAGAATAATTACCTATTCTTTTGCTTATTGTTTAGTAAGTATTAAGATTTTTTAAATCATTCTACAGATTAATTTAAGGAGTTAAAGCATTGGAACTGAAATAGTAAAGCTTTAAAGATACAAAAGAACAAATTTATATTATTATTTTTATCTTTTCCAGTGTTAGAAGCCTAAATGTTTTGAGGCTGAAACATAAAGAATAGAGGAAGAAACAAAAAATTACAGTGAAAATACCAATTAAGCATGAATGTTGCTTGATTTATAATTCCATGTACAGAGATTATAAAGAAGAAATATAGCGTATGAAAAATGAGATGCTCTAAAATTGTAATTCTGAATGTATAATTGAGAATAATCCTGCTGAGAAAGAAAAGGAGTTAAATAAAAGCGTAACTATATCAGGAGCTCTTTGATAAGCTCAGAATTTAAAGGGGTAAGTACCAAAGCTAGAAGAAAGGGTGGCAATGCCATTGGCTTTTTGGAAAAGGCAAGAAATGGTCATAGGTCATCCAATCATTCATTCATATCACAAATATTTATTGAGAACTTTTCATATGCTAGTTTCCTATGCTAAATGGACTATGAGTAATAAAAATATAATGAAGTTGGCGTCCTTAAAATCTGTAATAACACTGAATGGTAATAATTGATGTGGCCAAGGAAGTGCTGTTGTTGTTAGGTGCCATTGAGCCAGTGTCCAACTCATAATGACCCTATATACAACAGGTGAAACAGTATTTTTTAGTGTTTCCCTACTATTCATAGGGTTTTCAGTGGCTGATTGTTTTGGGGGAGTGGGTTGCTGGGTCTTTTTCCCAAGCCTACAGTATCTGGTGTTCCCAGGTGGTCTCCCATCCAAGAGCTAACCTGGACTGACCCTGCTTAGCTTCTAAAATCTGACACCACAGTGGTACTGCTGCAGGCAAGGAAGTGCTACTTAACCCTGATTTTGTTTCCAAACTGGTAAGTGGAGATATAGCATGTTTAAGTGGAATTACAAGCCTAAACTGGGATAAAGAAGAGAGTAAGCGGGTGTCTAACCCCCAAAGTGAGTTCAAGGTTCCAGTCCCAGACAAATGTATATTTGAGCTTGCAAAACAACTTGCTCATGGTTGCATATTTGCAATTCAGCAATTGTGCAACTTGCTCATAATTTTTCTCATAATTGTGAGGAAAAGTCTTGGAAAATATATATGGACCAGAATTGGGGTTTTCCAATAGAGTGGAATGTGTGCTCTGAAAATATAAACTGAATCTACAGCAATACCACCTGAATCTGCCCAGCCTTGTCTGAAAATGTAAAATTACTTTGTGGTTCTAAATGAATTGGTAAGTAAGTTCTTTGTGCTTATAAAAGAAGAGATAGTGTACAGTTTGATAAGGACATTTTATGCTTCATTTGTTTTTGATAGATTAATTCAACAAGTATCTTGAGACAATCTCATTTATAGTTTATAAATGGCTTCAGTATCTGTTGGGAATATCATGGCAGAATTGATTGATTCCCTTCCTGTTCAGCTCTTTCCATTGCATCTAGAATGATAAATACAGTGTGGGAGGTTAAAAATAATAATAACATCTGATGTGTAATTAGTGTTACTGTATACAAGGTGCTGTACACTCTTACATGTATGTATTCATTTAATCCTCACAATTATCCAACAAACCTAATTTTACCAGTGTAAAAACTGTGATCCAAAAGAGCAAGTACTTTTTCGTAGGTCCTCTAAGTAATACAGGCCAGAAGCAAAATTTGAGTCCAGGCAGTCTGGTACCAAGGCCCACATTTTTAACTTGTATGCTTATACTTGTCTCTGGAATAAAAATGAGTCAATTCCTATTTTGCATACCTGTGAATTATCTTCATATCTCCAAATATTTGATATAGTATTTCCTTTTCCCAATTAAAAAATCTTAAGTAAATGAGAGTGTGTGGCATTTAGGTAGATTTTTGCAGATAGAACAACTGAACTCATAAATAATAGATCTATCAGTCACTATTAATGGAATATGGCCTGTGACTTCAGTAAAAGCATGAATACCCATCTTTAGGTGATATAAAACTTGAAGGGTTAATTTATATGTTCAATATAATTACCAGGATTCAATATTCAGATAAATGTAAAAGTAGCACATAAAGCTAAAATGGGCCCTTCCTGAAAGTGGTTCTGTGGAAAAAAAGAATGTGAAATTTAAAGGTTGATAAGCCATTGATTCAGTGGTGTCATTCAAAGAAGCAATTGGCTATTTATGGAAAGGTCCTATTGATAAACTCAAGTAGGTCCAGTGCATAAGTAATTACATAACAACTATCTAAATACTTGAAGATTGGACATACAGGATGGGCAGTAGACTGGCTTTGTGCTATTCTCATAGGACTGACAGAAATTAAAGTATCATTTTACTGCTGTGAAATGGAAAACTTGCAAAAATTAGAGCTGTTCAGCAATGGGAAGGATTGCCTTATAAAATAGTGAGAGTCTTGTTATAGAGAGTGAGGGGGACATTTTTGGTAGCACACAAATTTTGGTAAACCATATCAAGGGTTTCCTATTTTAAAATTGTGTAATTCTGTAATTTAGCAAAGTTGTCATGACAAATTGAGAAGATAGGAGGAATTTACTTTGGGGAAAATAGTATGCATATGACATTTTTTGTTGTCTTTTAAAAAAAATAGATCAAACTCGGTGGCAATTCTGAAGACTATAAAGTCAGAATGAGGGATGACTATAGTATTTTTCCTTCAGAAATTTCTTTTTGTGATGGGCCTAGATAAATACAAAAGTATGTAAAGAAACACAATCATCTGAATTTGACCCCTAGATTGCTGGACAGGTAAGAAGTAGACATATATCAGAGGTCCCCTTAATTACTCCCTAGTGTTATGCCTCTCCCTTGATGCCAAGAAAAGCTTACCAAGTTGCAAACAGTTTTATTTAGGATGCCAACAATCCTTGCATCTGTATTGAGTTAAATATGGTGGTTTCTTTTGTAAGCAGGAACTATGTCAGATTCCTACACCCCTAAAAAGACTACTTCTAATGTTGCTCAAGTCAACATGATTGGGCCTGTCTGATAGATAATCACATTTATACAAACGATTATAGGTGGAATATAGTCCTTGGTTGAATAGATCTACGTGACCTTACAGATAATTCTGTATGCTGGAATCTTAGATTTGAAAGAGATCTGAATGATAACCTAATATGAAGTCCTTTGTTTTAAAGATTCAGAAATTGAGGCCAATAATGACTGCCTGACATATCCAAGGTGTTTCTGTTCAGTTAGTAGTAAAGTTAGGGTTAGAATCTGACTATTATGCCTTTCAGTGAATTCATAACTCTTTCTATTGTACTACACTCTGTACATCTATTTTTAAACTGTGCTGAAAGCACATAGTGTGCCAGGATACAGAGGGGGGAAAAGGAGCAAATATCCACATTGTTGTCCTTAAGTTAAAGGTCTTATACTTAAGCCTTAAATATTTTTCAGCTTTATTAAACTTTGATTTCTGGAAATAAAAAAAGAGTGAGTTGTTAAACTTCTAGTGAAAATGGAAGAGATGGAGATAGGATTCTGTGCTTAATTTCAGAAAGGATTTAGAGTTTATAACAGTATTAGCAACTTCTGCTGAATTATGTAGATTGCTATTCCAGTAGTAGATAGATCAAGTATCCGTGTTTTAGGATAGCTTTTAAACTGGGAAAATCTAAGACCTCTAATAAGAGAGGATCATTTTACCTGGAGATGATTCAGGCTTCCGAATTTCTGGCAGAGAGGAAGGCCATCATGCTTGAGTTCTTTGCTGTGAAGGCCTCAAGAATTTTACAATTTCTTCTTATGTTTCTATTGTTGATACTCACTTGTGACTGGAATATATATTTAAGTGGTGGTATTTCATTGTTTTTGACAATAATTTAGTTAATGTTGGATTTAATCTGGATAATGAATTATAATTTAAAAAGTATTGCAGTGATTTTTTTTTATTGAGCCAACTCATACATGAATATCAGACTCAGTAAAGTTAGAGAAGTACTGTGCCACTGAGCTATATCTCCATCCTTTAAACCCAATAAAATTTGTAGTAAAGACCAGAAATGCTCATGATAGGTGCTCAATAAATATTTATTTGATCCATCCCATTAAGATTTTAAAAATCAAATTAATGTTTAATAAATAACTAAATAATAAATGTTCTTTTAGAAATAATTAAATTGATGTAGTTTGAAATGATCAAATGTTTTTGGACAGTTTCCAGTCAGTAATTCCTATGTTAATGCTATATAAGTTGAGCTACAAATTTAATGTAATCATGCAACCATGGAAGCTTGGGTATTGTGGAGAAGGAGGTATAAGTAGACTAAGTAGAAGGTGAATAGATTACTAAATCGCAGTGTTTAGTTCGGAAAATTAAAGACCATATGAACTTAAAAGTTGAATTTAAAAATAATTAGGATACTTGAAAATGAAAATCTAATGATAAATTATTTTTCTGGTTCATGTGACTTTGGGGAGGTAGACAGAGAACAAGAGGATGGAGGATGATTGGGTAATTTTTTGCAATAAAGTAGTTATAGTAACTTGTTGCTTGTCTTCTGTGTACCCAGCTTAGTGCAATAAAATATCTGTCATATTAACTGGTACTGCAGAATTTTCTTTTTTGGAGGGTAAAGTAGGGCAAGACACTCACATATGGTTGATTGGTTATAACTACCTAACATTTGTGCTACTGAAAATAAGTGTAATGCACACAAAAGATTTCCTTAGCATCTCTGCTTCCATTTCTCCTTCTAGGCAGGAACCTTACTTGCTGTTCCCTGTGGGGTACTCATGTCCTCCAGCCAGCTCATGATCTAGATTCACATGTGTAAGAAGTTCTTGTTGGAACCAGATCCTCATAGTTATGCTAGTACCTGACATGTGTTCCCTGTCCTCAGGTCTCTTATCTTGTGCCATAGACCTCTTGATTTTAATTCTGGCTAATCATCAGAATCACTTGTAGATTTAAAAAATTCAGGTACAGTCAGAATTTCCAGGGTTGTGGCTCAGTCATGTATTTTTCTTTTCTTTTTTTTTTCTTCCTTTTTTTCTCTTTGCACTTGGGATTTGAACCCACAGCCTGACACATACTTTGCAAACACTCTACCACTGAGCTATACCCCCAACCCCTTTTTTAATATTTAGTTTGAGACAGGGTTTTGCTAACTTACACATGGTGCATCTGGCCTTGAACTTGCAATCCTCCTGCCTCCATCTCCTTTGTTGCTAGGATTATAGACACAACACCTTGCCTGGCCAGGCATGTATTTTCAAAATACTTGTACATGTGTTTCTCATAACCTCTAACTATCCAACTTGTAGTGCCAGTGCTCTGCATCCTATTTGCTTATCTACCTGGTCTTTACTTCCTGCCTGGTTATTCTCTTCCTGTCTGTATAATGACTCCTCCTTTAGGTGTTTTAATTTGATTTGTCTTAATCAGCATTTGTGAGCATAACTCTTTTAAGATCATTGAAAATTTGAAAATTGGAACCAGTTGATTGAGTTATAGAGAAACAGACCTCAGTTAAAAATCTCTGCTTATATGCGTAGCATCTACTGAGGTCATTTGATACGTGCTTATTCACTCCATCATCCATGTATGCATTATCTTCTTATTTTTCACGTATTCATTGTATGTTCTATAATTGCCTCCAAAACACACTGTGCTCACCTGTGTGTTGATTGCAGATAGCAAGATGAACAAATGTCTATTTTAGGCATGAATGTGTACTTGCTCCTGTAGTTACGTGATTGTGAGATTAATTTGAGAAAAGTGATTTCAGTCTGTTTAAATTGTGTCTCTGACATAGTAATCATAAAACTTATTCAGATGACATTTCTTATTTGTTTTCAAAGATGGTTTGTTAAGTTATTAATACATATTAAGTGAAAAAGAAATTAGATCTTTTGTACTAAATTATATGATTGATATTCTCAGCACTTACCAATAAAAATAACATTGGGAATGTCAGATTCACTACATTAGCTTTATGACTATAAATACAGGTGTTGTTTAGTGTTGCTAAGTCTGACTCATGGCAACCCTATGTACAACAGGATGGAACACCCCCCGACACTGTGCCATGCCTAGCACTATGCCAAGTGCTTCTCTACTATTCATAGTAGAAGTTTTCAGTGGCTGATTGTTTCAGGATTCCTTCAGGATTGATTTGGGTGTGGGCTGCCAAGTCCTTCTCCTGTTACTGCACTGCTAGAGATTGAACCCAGGGCTTCAGAGCACTCAGAGAAGCACTCTACCAACTGAGATAAATCCTAGCCCCTTCTAAATACAGGGTGTGCCTGAAATATGTATACACATTTTAGGTATTAAAGTTGTTGTACTTAATATATACTGATAACAAAAAATGAATACAAGTCAAGTTTGACTTCTGCAATTACAAGAGGTACTCAAAATGGTTACCATCATAATTCAACTTTCAAAAGTAATACATAAATAACATCTCTTAAAACATGTACACATTTTTTGGCACCCTAGTAGGTTTCTAGTTGTGGGATTAAACTATGAGCTTTCTGACATGATTTAAATAATTGGTGGATGAGACCAAAGGTAACCAATTTGTTGGAGTAACATGAACCGATTTTCTAGCTATTTTGTAGGCTAAAATATGACAGCCATATGTAACCAAAGCAAACAAACAAAACAAAACAAAACAAAACCTTGAGAGCCTTTTTATAGTTTAGAATGAGAGGCCAATACATTTCACATAAGCACACCTATGTCTTTAACTTCCCATAGGTTAGGAGGCTCCCTACTGTGTGCTTTCCTAATTAATATTGTGTTGATGGCATTTTGGCTATCATCATTAAATACTCTTTATTCTCAAAGAACAATTTAGGAATTCAGCTATTAGTAGTTCTTATATTTGTGAGTTATTTTTCTCAGGCTGAAATTTTTCTCTGTCCCTTTTTTGGTTGCCATAATGTCATGGTAATTTTCATGTTCATGTAGGTTGATTACTTTCACTCTTGAAACAATTTAGAGAACAACAGAAAAAAGAAAGAGGGAAGAGGGGAGAGAAAGCAGATGAAGCAAAGGAAAGAAAGTGAGGATACCAGAAGTCCAACATAAAGTATAATGAATCTCAAAGTGGGTACTTGGCTATTACTATCTTCGGAACACTTTAAACCAAAGGATATGCTTCTGTAGAATTTTAGAATTGAATGTAACCTTGCAGACAATACAGCTCGTAGGCTTCATTTTAGGAATAAGGAAAGAATAGAAAGGTTAAGTGACGTGGTCATGGTCACACAAATAGTGGCATTATCTGCAGACTGGCCACCATGCTGCTACTTATCTTTATTTTTAGGGTGAGCAAAGTAGGTCATTTACCTCAGAGATTTGATGGAAAAGGTAAGATCATCAAGTACCCCAATTTTGGCAATTTTCGAACTTTGTTTTTTCATTTCCTGTATTTGACACTATTGGGTCCTTATTCTTTCTTTACATTCTCTATTCTTTTTGTTTTTGTGGCTGTATGGTCCTAGTTCTTGTTTTGTTGTTGGTGGTGTTAGGTGCCATAGAGTCAAGTCTGACTCATAGTATCCCTACCTGCAACAGAATGAAGCACTATGTCAGTGCTTCTCCGCTATTCATAGGGTTTTCAATGGCTGATTATTTCGGGATTGTTTTGGGCGTGGGCTGCCAGGCCTTTCTCCCATTTTTGTGGTGCTGGAGATTGAACCCAGACCCTCAGAACAAGCACTCTACCAACCGAACTAAACTCCAGTCCAGTTCTCCTTTTAGGGTGAGCTTTATTAATTTCTTCAGTGGGCCTTGTTATGCTTTCACTCCTGTTTACTTTTGGTGCTTCAGCTGCTGCCTGTATTTCACTGAGCATTCTTGAATCTATAGCTCTGGTTGTGATCAGTGCCCTTTGCTGCATGTGTGCATCAGCTTGAAATCCCATGGAAACCTAGACCTTGAAAGCTTAACGTGGGCTTTATCATTAACTTTTTCCTCCCGCTCCTGTCTTTAACTTCTTCTTTTCTTCCTGAATTCCATATCTCAATGTGACTTTGACACAAAGTGACTCCATTAGAAAGTTGAAAGTCATCTTTGATTTTTATTCTTTCCCTACCAATGACTATTTCCTGATCCTCTACCTTCTTCTTGTTCTTTACTTTTTAAATCATTCTTTCTATGTGATTTTCTATTATCTGCCTAATTGGACTTTATTTTCCAGACTTGCTACCCTTTCTATGATCTTCCTGAAATTCACTCTGCATGGGTCTAATAGAGTGACAATCTAGAACAGAGGAAATCTAACCACTTCAGTCTCTGCTTAAAACCTTGCTTAGTTTCCCATATCCAGTATGGTAAAGCCTAAACTCTTGAGCATGACCCTCCAGGTTGCCTGTGGCGCAGTCCTACCTTTTGCCCTTGCCCTTGCCCTTCATACCCAACTGCTTACTGTGGTCTGACAATGTCACATTGTTCCTTGAGTCAGAGTTATTGCATGTGCCATTTTCTCTCTCTGGAAAATAACATTCCAACTTATGGCTTTCTGCTCTGTATCACTAAGCAAATCTTTTAAAAATTATTATGAAAAATATCAGATATTCATAAAAGAGGAAAAGTACAAAAAATTCCTGAATTCAATATTCAGATTTTGACGCACTTTCATTTATCCCTTTCTTTCACCTTTTGCTACAGTATTTTAAAGTAAATTCAAGACATCATATAATTTCATCCCTATTTCAATATACCTTCAAAAATATGGACATTTTGATATATAACATTAGCTATTCAAACCTAACAAAATTGGCAGAAATTCATTGAAATCATCTATCTAATTCCTTGTGTATAATAAAAAATTCCATGATGTTTAAAAAAAATAGTCTTTTTACTAGTACATTTTTTGAATAATGATCTGAATCAGTACCCCTTATTAAATTTGGTTAAGTCTCTAACTCTGTCTTAATCAAGAAACACCCCTCCTCTTTTATTAATGTCATTAACTTACTGCAGAAACTAGATCAGTTGTCATATAGTGCTCCATAGTCTGTGTTTGTATTCTTGTGGAGTTAACTTTTTTTCTATCATATTTTCTAGAAATAGAAATGAGCTTCAGATATTTGATTAGTGTCAGGTTCTCCTTCTTTCCTTCCTTCCTTCCTTCTTACCTTCCTTCCTTCCTTCCTGGTTGTTAATATTGATCAGTGAGTTCAGTTGCCCACAATTATTGTACAACTTTGATTTAATTACCTGATCACGATTGCTGAAATCAGTTGTTTCATTAAGGGTTGCAAAATGTGAATTTCATAATTCTATCATTTTTGGATTATTTATTTATTTATTTATTTTTGTTTCTGAGACAAAGTCTCTCTATGAAGCCCAGGCTAGACTGGAACTTATGATCTTCTTGCTTCTGGTTCCTGGGTATTGGGAGTACAGGCATGCGTACCTCCATGCCTGGTGGACTAGATCTTTTGTGTAAAGAACCATTTTGCCTTGTCAACGAAGACCATTTGGTTATCTTGAAACACTACTTGAATAGGAGAAGGTGTGTGGAGGGGGTGCTGGTTCTTACATTTTGATTCTGGCTCACTCTTCATTCTTCAGGGCTCAAATCAGGAGGTTTCATCAACTGGAAGCCGTTACTAATCCTGCAGAGCCAAACTAGGTGCTGCTTTCCATTTATATGGAATTTTGTACTTCCCTCTGCTATTAGTCTCACATTGTATTGAAAATATCATATTTTTTAACTGGAAATTCATTTCACAGTAGATGATTGGTCTAATGCAGTGCTACTGAAAGCATTTTTGTAGAACACAAACTATCCCCAACAATAATTTATTCAAAATCATTGTATCTCTTTTTCTCTCTGGGGCACTTGTGTGAAATTGAAAGTCTCTTGGAGAGTTTTTGTTCATTTTCAGAGTTTGTAAAAACACTTTTTATTTTTAATTTCTAGTTAGTTTTCATTCAGATGTGCTTATTTCCTGGGTTTGTGGTAGTTAAAAGTTGAAAACAATACAGATGTTGTAAAATGAAACAGTACTTAAAGTATGGTATCCAAAAAATGGAATACTATACAGACATTAACAATAAGATTTTAAAAATGTAACTATTGACATTTAAAGAGTTTTATGTTTTATTATGAAGTGGTAGAAAAAAATTACAAAATATATGCTACTGTTTCATTAATTTTTTGGTCCCAAATAGTCATATTGCTCTACTATTTTTATCATCATACCATAAAGAAGACATTTAAAGTCCATTTACAAGGAATAAAGAAGTTGGAGGCAAATTACTCTGAAAAATCCTACAAATACTCATAATGAGTGATGCTCATACTGGGAGGAACACTCAGGAGCATTGGTTGGGGGAACACTAGACTCTTTCTGCTGCGATGATCAGGGGCACCTGGAGAAGATAAAGCCTGTGTGATACTGTTCCTTTGCTTGGGTATGAAGGATCTGGGAGATTCCAACTTGGGGTGGTAACAATGTTTTTCTGAGTGTGCTGGACTGAATGTTTGTGTCCCTCCTCTTTCATCTCCCACATTCATGTGCTGAAGCCCTGGTCCCAGTGCTATGTAGTGTGGAGGTGGAGCCTTTAGGAGGGAATTAGGTCATGGTGTTGGAGCCCTCATAAATGGCATTAGTGCTTTTATAAGAAGAGGCCAGAGAGCCTGCTCTCTTCGTGCCATGTGAGGATATGAGAAGTTAGCAGTCTGAAACGTGGAAGAGGGCCCTCACCAGTGCCAGAACATGACCATGCTGGCACCCTGATCTGGGACTTCTATCCTCCAGAATGGTGAGACATGTATTTATTGTTTAAGCCACCTGTGGGTGATACTATAATTCGTTAGAGCAGCTAGAACTAAGATAACAGCCATGAAACTCAATTGAGGTATTGTCCTGATGAAATCATTATTGGTAAAAACTGTATCTATGATGAATTGTGGTTCATATGAAATTAAAAACATGATCGGCCCATGTCCTTTGTAGTTCTTCTGAGGTGTAGGCTTCTTGCATTCTGTTTATTTATGCCTTAAATTGAGGCTGTTAAGCCAGAGGTAAGGAAAGCTATCAGAGCTTCAGGCATTCAATGAAATTGTGCATAAAATTTTAGGCATATGTAACTTTTTTTTTGCTGGTAGAAAGAATATCATAGCTCTCATCAGATCCTGAAAGGGGTCCAATACCCAAAAGAAGGCCTTTAGTTTTTGCATCCAGAACTGGAATGAAGCAAATTTCTGCTCATATGGAATTTTGGAAACATCTCCCTGACCTGAAATTTGATTACTAGGTTAGCTTTTTACATGTAGTAAAATGTATTCTGATTTCTCATAACTTCCACTTAGTGTGTGAGTCAGAGGTATTTACTGAAAGAGAACCACCCTAACAAACTCCAATTTTAAGTCCTTTCATTTGCGTATAAAAGATGGCACACACTTTGGTATTTGAATTATACTATAAGTAACACTCTAACTCAGGATCCAGGCTATGAAAGGAAGAGGAGAGCCCAGTCTTCTGGAAATGATACTGGGAGGTCAGGCCAGGCCTAGCTAGAAGTGACAGTGAGTCAAAGGCTCATGGCTCAGAGGTTAGGGACTGTAGTGGGGGCTTTTGTGGCATGGAGGAGATGGGAGTTC
>VMDO01033504.1:0-17896 GCA_007922755.1 Pedetes capensis
CAGAATGCATGAAATGAATATTAGTAATGAATATTTATATGGAAGGAACAGTTGCAAATAACATTTTAAAATTCAGAAATGCACATCAACAATTATTAGAAATCTCTAGTATTTATTTTTCAAAACTAAAACAATATCATTTAATTAAATTATAGGTCAAATTGTAAGGGATGTACAATTAGAATTCCACCAACTTATGAAATATTTTTCACATGCATGACTTTTCTACAAACTAGTCTCAAGATCTCTCATACATATATCTTATTTGTAAGTATTTGGATATACGTGCTATATTTTATATATGTGTGTGTGTATATATGTATGTATATATATATACACAAAAAATATATAGATACACAAAAATATATAGATACACAAAAAATATATATATACATACACAGACACACACGCACGCACACACACACACACACACACACACACACACATATATATATATTTGCAGTATTAGGGGGTTGAACTCAGGTCCTTATATGTTAGGCAAATACTCTAAACCTAGCCACATTCCCAATCCATTTTTATATTTTTATTTGGGACAATGCCTTACTACATTGTGCAAATGGCCTTTGGCCTCAAATTAGTGATCTTTCTGCCTTAGCTGGGATTGCACACATATACCCCAGAGCCTGGCAGCAATACATTATATTTGTTACATACATTAATGTCACAAAATAATGCAGTATAGGATGCTATAATGTAAATAATTGCAAATATACAAGCATATCAAACTTTAAGGATCATAATTTAGCTTAGAAATAAACCATAATAAGCATAATAAGTACTTGGATGGGAAAACACACGGGAACACCAAGTGCCATAGGCTTGGGAGAAGGGCCTGGCTGCTTGCTCCCTGCAAACAATCAGCCATTGAAAATCCTATGAATAGCAGAGAAGCACTGATATAGTGCCAGGCATGGCATAGTGTTGTGGAGAATTTCTTTTGTTGTATGAAGCATGGCCATGAGTCAACCTGACTCCATGGCACCTAACAACAACAAGCATAATAAGTAGTATAATATAAACATAACTTTGGAAATGATATCTGAATGAACTGCAAAATTCTTTTGAAAACTATATAGGCCATATTATTATTATGAGCATAAAACTTGATTACTGTACCCCATATAATCTGAGTAAGCTATATTTAAACAGAATAACCAAAATTCATTTCTTCCAAACATAATGAAAACAAACAGAAGAACTGATAACTATGTAGTTATTTTTATCTTAGGGCACACATGTCACATAATTCTTACTATTAGTAAAAATTGTTTTGCCCAGGTTGCAAAAACAAACAGAAAAATCCTTCCAAAGGCCTCTAAGCACTCTCTTAATCCTTAACCATTCTATAAAGAAACAAGATACAGAAATATATGGTTAAAAACTATATTAAATGATAGGCAGTCCACAGATAGGTTTATGATATATAGAAGTAAAGCTTTTTATTTCCTTTAAAGCTCTCTCAAGTATTTTGTAGGTTGAAAAATACTGATTTGTTCTAGGTGATTATGATCCAAATTTTAATTTTTGAGCCAGCCATTGAACACTCTTGCAGTCCAGAGACATTAACAATTCTGCATAACAGAAGACATTCTCAATTCTAATAGGCACCCTCTCAAGAATTTTAAAAGGCAACAAAATCAGATGTGGATTAGAGTATCTTGCAGATAGGATTCACAATAGAACTCTCCAGAGTGCTCATTCCCCCAGGAATCCAATCCACCTGTGACTGTAATCCACATCTGACATTGTAGCCCAGTAAAACTCAGATGTGGAGTAGAATCAAGAATACATGATAGGCTTTTAAATGCAATTTGCTTTGTTTACATTTTCACAATCATTTTCTTACAACTGAATAATCAATCATACAGTAAATCAAGTCTTGGAGAAAAAAAGAATATATGATATGTTTGACAAAAAATACCTGAATACATTGAAAGGAGGCACAAAATCCACCATTTCCCATACTTGATCAAGAAAACAAATCTTAATGATTTCATGAATATACTTTAGTCACGTTACGCTTTTAGATAATAGTAGTTGTTGTTGTGTGCCATTGAATCAGATCCGACTCATAGTGACCCTATGTAAAACAAAAAGGAACACTCCTCAACACTGTGCCATGCTTAGCACTATGTCGATACTTCTTTGCCATTCATAGTATTTTCAATGGCTGATTGTTTTGAGAGTGGGCTATCAAGTCCTTCTCCCATTTTGTGATGCTAGGATCTCAGAGCAGGCAGAGCAACACTCTACCAACTGAGCTAAACCCTAGCACTCAGATAGTGGTATTAGGATAAAATCTGAGTTGTCAGAAAGGTGAACCAAAAAGAACAACATCAGAAATCTGCAACTACTTTGTTACCTACAGGTAATTGTGTAAAGATTTAAACTGGGTTGTGTTGTGCTAAGTGCATCACATAGAAGAATAATACTTTAATATCAAGAAAAGTTATGATCAAGAGTTCATAGAAAAATATGCAGGAAGAGTATGGAAGTCAATGGTGGTGGTTTCTATGAAATTTTTCCTCGGCAAAAACTGTTTACTTGGAGCGGTTGGCTACTTATTTTAACAAGTTTATGTCTGTCTCCAGCTTCTTACATTAAACAAGAGGGGATGAGATTATATCATTTAAAATCATACTAAGCAAACTTCAAACAGACTAATATATAAACTCTAATGCCAATTTAGTCATTTAAAATAACTTACATATCTCAAATGCTAAATTTTGCCAATCATTGGTTCAAAGCACTTTCTGTATGTCAAAAGATAAACTATAAATTAAGAGATAAGTCAGTTGTCTAAACTGAGGTCTTTAAAGGGATTTTTGCATCAAAGCATGGAAAAAATGGCTGATATTATTCTACTTGAATCATATTTTTTCTCCTTACACCAATTATATTTTCTATATCAGAGCATTAAGAATTATAAGAAACATTCATACATTCTAAAATATCAACCCTGTTTTTTCTAGACTCCATAAACTCTGCAAATCTTTCATTTCATATTCCTATAATTATAAATTACCCATTCCTTTAATAATTGACAGTAAGTTATCAATCACCTATCGTGTGACAGGAACTGAAGTTGAATGGTATAATTCCTGTTCAAATTATTTCACAGGCAAGAGGGCAGCATGACATTTAATCTGCCACATGGAAACAGAAAAAAAAAAAAAGCAAAATTAGAACCATAATGGAAGAACATTTCATTAAGCTGACGAAAGTTGTCAGCTTCTAATTGTATTTCTCTTAAGTTAGTAAAAACATGAACTTATTCATTTATTTTGCATTACAGTGAATACCTGTGGTCCTATCCCAGAAATTCCTGCTAGTATTTCTGAAACTCAAGTGGAAACACACCTATTAGACAGCAATAATTCATGAAAACAGTGATAAAATACTATGATAATAGCAAGGTATGAGTGGGAAAAAATAAGTCTTGCATCTGATACCATTGAAGTATTGGACAAGACAACTAAAGAATGAGTCACAATTAAAAATCCCTAGTGTGCCTTTACTACAGATAAAAAATATGGGGAAACAATAAGCAGAATTTTTGAAAAATATAAAAATAAATGATGAATAAATGCATAACAAAAGGCTGCATGACTTGAAAATTAAGGAAATTTAATCATGAATTGGTAAGACTTAAAATTGAATAGTAAAGATAATATTACTAGCTCTGGCTATCAGTAGTTTATTCTTTCTTATCTACTCTTCTTTATTTCCTCGAGTAATAACCTAAGGAGGTCTATACCAGAGGATCACTTTGCTCGTTGGCAAGTGTAGAGAATTGACTGAGGTTTGAGAGAAGAAAGAGTGTGAGATATACTTTGTCTGGCACATTTTGGTCTTATAGAGCACATTAATAAACAATCAAATACATATGTATATTGATAGGCCAGGGTAAATTAATAGGCAGATTGGAGTGCTATTCTAAAATCACAACAATGAAGATCATGTTCAGGTCCCAGTGAATTCTTAAATTTTGGTTAATAGAAAATGGCAATAATCCATCAAATACTAGAGGCACAATTATCAAGAATTCAGCATAGAACCTTAGCAGTAATTTCATCCAGCTAGGTTAAAAAATCTGCAACAGAAATACTGCGTGCACAATTTACATTTCTAAGTGCCATCAACTCGAGTCCAACTCATAATGACCCTATGTACAACAGAACAAAACACTCCCTGGCACTGTGCCATGTCTGGCACTGTCAGTGCTTCTCTGCTTGCTATTCACAGGGTTTTCAGTGGCTGTTTCAGGATTGCTTTAAGAGTGGATTGTTACATTTTTCTCCCACTTTCGCAATGCTGGGAGTTGCATGGCCTCAGAGAACACACAGCAGCAGTCTTCCAAGTGAGCTTAACAAAAACCTGAGCAATGTACGGGAAGTAACAACATACTTTCCAATAATCTACAGAAGCAAGGAACAGTAGAAGGACCTGGCAGCCCACTCCCAAAATAATCCTACAACAATCAGCCATCAAGAACCCTATAACTAGCAGAGAAGCAGTAACATAGTAGCAGGCATGGCACAGTGTCTGATACTGTTTCATTCTACTGTACATCTACTGTAGTCGCTATGAATCAGACCCCACTGGAAGTCACCTAATAAGAACAGAAGCAAGAAGCAAAGGAGTCAAATGATATTTTACTAGTTTACTTTTCTTCTTTATTACACACCATTTTGTGTGCAGATGTGTTATTCGGTCTGGTAGTGACTACCTCTACATGATAGCGAGGTAGGAAAGATCTTCTGTGTCTTTGACCCATACAAAGAACAAAATATGTACCAAAAGGCAAGCAGAATGCAATGTGCCTGCTCTACCTAGTATCTCTTTAGATCTGCTCTGACTTTCTTTTCTGCATCCTAGGGGTCTAGGCTAGGTGAACAAAATAAAATTTGGCTCTTTATGTCTTTTGACTTCCTGTCAAGCAGTTGCTCAAAATAGCTTGTTCTGCCTGAGATTGAGGTAATTCGTTCCTGCCTTTACTTTTCAGACCTCAGGTGGTAGAGGAGCCCAATTATTACTAACTCCAGCATTCTATTTCTCATAGTTTCCTTACACATGGTTAATACTATTTTCAATGGTCTTTTACATAAATTCTCAGCAAGTTTTCCTAATATAAGCTTTCCATATTTTTCTCCACTTGGGCCATATTTAATAAGCTACTCAATACTGGTAAATATTACTATTGCTTTAGTACAAATTACTACAAAATTTTCAGAGAAGACTTATTTTGTGCATTAAAAATCTTGAAAAAAGTCAGAGTACACTAAAGTGTGTTAAAAATCCACCAATATTCATTCTTCTAATCCATAAACACAAGCTATCTTTCCCATTCTTTGTTCCTTCTTCTTTTTCTTTCATATTTTCTTGCTTCCAATATACAGATCTTTTACCACTAATTAAATTTATGCTTTAAAATTTCACCTTTAGTCCTAATATGCGTGAGATTGTTGTTCTTAACTTATTCTTTTGGATAGATGATTGTAAACAGAAAAATACAAATCATTTTCATATGCTGATTTTTGTATTGTGCAACTTTTACTGAATTTGTGGATTTTTTTTAATAGTTGAGGGATTTTAACATGTACAATCATGTCATCTGTAAGCAGAGATAGTTTTATTTCTTTTCTCATTTGGATGAAATGAATGCCTTTCATTTCTTTTTGTGTTCTGATTTCTCTGGCTAGGATTCTAGTACTTAAGTTTAACAGAAGTCAGGAGAATGAGCGTTCTTGTCTTGTTCTTAATCTTATAGATCTTTTCGGATTTTTACCATTAAGTGTGGTATAACCTTTGTTATGGTCAAGTACCTTCCCTTTATATCTAATTTCTTGAGAATTTTTATAATGAGAAGGGGTTAAAATTGTCAAACTCATTTGTGCATCTATTGATATTAATATGTGGGTTTATCATTTACTTTGAAATGAGGTTCTTTTCATGTATGGGTGTGTTTTTGTTGTTGTTGTTGTTGTTGTTGTTTTGGTTCTAGGGGTTGAACCCAGGGCCTCACACTTGCATGCTTTGTAAGTGCTGGACCACTGAGCTGCACCCCCAACCAATTTTTTTACTTTTTGAGACATAGTCTCACTAAGTCACGCAGACTGCCTCTTGTCTGGAACTTGCAATTCTCCTGCTTGAGCCTCCCAAGCCTCTGGGATTACAGGTGTGTGCCACTGTGCCCGGCTTCATGTATAGGTTTTTAAATACGAACTCATTCTTTAATCCCTGGAATAAGTCCCACTTGATCATTCTTAGTTGTGTTTCAATGTGCTGTTCAATTCAGTTTGCTAGTATTTTGTTGAGGATTTTTAATCTATGTTCATCAGGGATATTGGTACATAATTTTCTTTTCTTGTAGTGTCTTTGTCTGACTTTGTTATCAGGATTTACCAGATTTAGACCATGACTTTGCAGTTTTTCTCTTTTCTTCAACTTTTTGTGAGCATTTGAAAAAGATTGGTGTTAATTCTTTTTTAAACATTTTGTATAATTCAGCTTTGGAGGTCCCCAGCCTTAAACTTTACTTTGTTGGGAGATTTATAATTACTGATTCAACCTCTTTATACATTTTGGTCTGTTCTCATTTTCTATTTTTCATAGCTCAGTCTTGGTAAATTGTATGTTTCTATTATCCAATTGGTTGGCACATAACTGTTTACAGTAGTCTCTTATGATCCTTCATGTTTCTACAGTATTGTTAAAATGCTCATGCTCCCCAAAGTGATCTACAGATTTGTTCCAAACTCTGTTAAAATCCCAATGGTATTTTTCACAGAGAAAGAAAACAAAATCCTAAAATTTATATGGAGCCACAAAAGACTTTCCGACAGTCAAGGTAATATCAAGCAAAAAGAACAAAAATCAAGGCATTATGCTTCCTGATTTCAAATTTTATTACAAAGCCATAGTAATCACTGACATAGTATTGGCATAAGAATAGACAAATAGACCAATGTTAATGAATGTAGAGCCAAGAAATGAAAATGTATACCTATATAGACAATTGACCTCTGACAAGGGAACCAAGAAAGTACAAAAGGGAAAAGACAGTGGCTTCAATAATTAGTATTGAGAAAACTAGAAATCTACATGCCAAAGAATGACATTTAATTTTTGAGTTACAACATATGCAAAAATCACCTAAAAATAAACACTTAAATACTGGA
The DNA here is from genome assembly GCA_007922755.1 of Pedetes capensis. NCBI lineage: Eukaryota > Metazoa > Chordata > Mammalia > Rodentia > Pedetidae > Pedetes > Pedetes capensis. Next base: position 7,203 of record VMDO01033504.1, read on the forward strand.
TTTGAAACTATGAAAGTACTTAAAGAAAACAAAGGAAAAAAGCTCTGTCATACTGATTTTGTCAATCAAACTAAACTTGTTATAAAATTGTTCTGCAAAACAAAGGAAATAGTTAACAAAATGAAAAGCCAACCTGTGAGATGGTAGAAAATATTTGCAATGTATGGGTGTGATAACAAATTATCTGAAATGTATAAGGAGATGATACAACTGAATAGCAAATAGTAGTAGTAGTAGTAGTAGTAGTAGTAGTAGTAGTAGTAGTAGTAGTAATAGTAATATTCTGATCTTAAAATGAGCAAAGTAGCAAAGTCAACAGAATAGACATTTTCCAAAAAAGATACTCAAATGGCCAACAGGCATTTCAAAATGTGCTTAACATTACTAATCATCAGGTAAATGCAAATAAAAACTATAATAAGATTCTGGGTATCATTAAGTGTTTTGTATATTTTCCACACTCTAACACTCATTATGTAACTACTATTAATAAATGCAAGAAATATTGGCAAGAAAGTGGAAATGAGAAAATATTTTAAAGCATTGTTGGGAATGCAAATTGATAGAGTCATTATGGTAAATGACATGTAAGTTCCTCGGAACTGAAAATTAAACTACTACATGATCTAATTGTCCACTTCTAGGTAAATAGCCAAAGGAATTGATATCAAGATCACTAATATATTTACATTCTCATTTTCACTACACTACTATTCACAATTGTCCAGATATGGAAATGAAGTAAATGCCATTGACAGACTAGTGAATGAAAAAATCATGATATATACATACAATAGAAGAGTATTCCTTTTTATAAAAAGGAAATCTCACCCTTTGAGACAATGTTGTTGTTGTTAGGTGATATCTAATAATGTCCAGTCCATAGTGACCTTCATAGCGTTTTCAGTGGCTGATTGTTTTTGTTTTCAGGATTGTTTTGGGAGTGGACTGCCACATCCTTCCCTCATTTTGGGGGTGCTGTGACTCGAACCCAGGTCCTCAGAAAGTGCAGAGCAGTATTCTACTAGCTAAGCTAAACCCCAGCCTGTAAGGATTCTAGAAAAGTCAAATCCATACAAACAGAGAGGAATCTAGTTGTTGTGAGTAACTGGGGGTAGGGAAATGAGGAAGTGAGAGTAAAGGTGTGCAGTTTCATTTATGTGAGATTAATGAAAAATCCAGGACTCTTCTGTGAATCATAAGACCTATAGCTAACTACTGAATTGTGTACTTATAATTGACTACAGGGGTAGATCTTATATTAAGTGTTCTTACCAAAAACAAACTAAAAGAACCAAAACAGCAAAACCCAAAAATATTAATTGAGAAGGATGGAGTAAACATTTCAAAAGAATGTTTACGTTTATGCCTTAATGCTGATAGGTTCATGGTTTTATATTTATTCCCGATCTAATTGAGATGTGTATATTAAATATAAACAGCTTTTATATGTCAATCATACCTTCATAAAGTGATTCAGGGATATATAATTTTTAAAAAAGACATATGAAAATTTGGTAACTAAAAGAGAAAGAAGTTTGTTTTTCAAATAGTGGTCCTGGGCAGGTATGCAACCTGGCAGAATCCTTTTCTGGTACACAGTCCATAAGCTATGAGTGTACCTGCTCTTAAATTCAACAAACATCTCAAGGCCACCTGTATGGCCACAATGCCAATTATTCAAGTTGGAAAGAGAGCAAGGAGGGTCCTACCTGGGAAATTTTATGAGAAAGATATGGAAGTGGTTTATCAACTGTGCTAGCCTTTTATTAAAATGAAATTGGCCACATGGCTGTATTCAATTTTAAAGAGGATGCAAAAAGTATTCTAGTTTTGGTATTGCTGTGTTTTGTTTTGGAAACAGAATGTCAATATGTAGCCCAGGCTGGCCTTGAACTCACAATCATCCTGCCTCAGTATCTCAAGTGCTGAATAATCTAATTTTATATTCAATAAATGAGGCAGCATATATCAATTGACTGCTAGTGGTATTTTCCAACTCAAAAAAAAAAGTTTCTGCAAAAAAAGAAAAAAATTTAAAAGCCACATAAATACTGGGGATGTGAAGAATGTGTACACATTTTAAGAGATATTGTCTATATATTACTTTTTGAAGTTTAATTAAATTATTATGGTAACCACTCTGAGCACCTCTTATAATTGCAGAAGTCAAATGTGACTTGTATGGAATTTTGTCATTGGTATATACTGAATATTACAATTTTAATACGTAAAATGTGCACACATTTTGGCACCCTCTATATATGTGTAGAAGGTAGTATAGGGTATTGTAATCTTTATAATATCATATTGGAGGCAAAACACTGGCTTTATTTTTTATTTCAATTAAATGATTTTAGTGCTCACATTGCAGAATTTCTAAAATATTCAGTATAAATATTTTTAATGATTGCAAATTAATAGAAAAATATGAAGTATGATGAGGTCTATGTGTGGGTGTTTGTATTTCTTTAAATATTTTTTGTGTTTGTACGTAGTTTGATAATGATTAAGTATAATTTTTATAATCAAAATTAAAAGTACAAAAATATTAATAATAGTTATAAAAGTACGTAATTTGAACTACTTTACATACAAAATAAGTAGCACATTATTTATACAATGAAAGATGAATTTTCCATATCCTCAACTTGTATGAAATTGGGAACAGATTTTTCCTCCCACAAGTGAGAAAAAAAATCACCTTGAGAAAGAGGCAAAATATGCAATGCTTTAGTGCAAACTGAGACTTTTTCAAAATCATGTCAGGTTCTGAAAACAGAAGTTTATAATAGAAACTGTTTAGTAACATTAATCATAGCATTTGGTATAGCTTTGCCCATAATGTCTAAACATTTATTCAAAACTCTTGTAGGGTTATAATAGTACCTGCATACAGGATGCTTGTTGAATTTCATATTAAAATATCAGAGAATTATGCTTTATTTCCAATTATTAAGGGATTTTAATGATATTAATGTCCATCGAGTGGGAGAAGGACATAGCAATCTACTGCCCAAGCAATACTCAATCAGCCATTGAAAACTCTACGAGGGTCCCTATGAGTAGGACATGACTCGATGTCACCTAAGAACAACAAAGTCCATTGATATATTAAAATTAAAACTTAAATAAAATACATGCATCTTTATATTGAGGAATCTTAAAAGTTGTGAAAATTCTATTTTTTAAATTGTGGACTACACCTCTCAAAACCCCAATAGCGTTAGATTTTGCTAATAATAAATACAAGTCAAAAATGTAGAGTTCTCCCTTTAGACTTTGTACTAAAATTTCTTTCTTTTTACTTTTACTTTTACTTTTTTTTTTTCCAGTCCTGTGGGGCAGGGTCACATCCATGGCCACTCACATATTTTGCAAGTGCTCTACCACTGAGCTTCACCCCTGCCGCCATTTTTAAATGTTATTTTGACAGTGTCTCACTAAGTTATGCAGGCTGCCTCTGGCCTCAAATTCGCCATCTTCCTGCCTCATCCTCCATATCACTGAGATTAGAGGTCTAGATTTCCTTAAAAAATTTGAGAAATATTTAAGGTAAATAATATTCATTTATGAATGTTTATATTTATTTGTATGTGTACATATACATTTATTCCTAAATTACACATATACATATGCATGTAAATTAGTGATGCTGTTAACTGAGACCTCAAACATCTGATTGCCATAGTGGTGATGTTGTACTACATATGAAGAGTAACAACACAATTTTCTCAGTTAAATCCCAACACACATGACTTCCATCACTCCAGAATGCCGTTACCATAAGTGAAATCAGAAAACTCATTTAAATAGTAGTCTTTCTCAACTTTATCATCAGCCAGAAGCAGAGAGTCAGAATGATAGCTTTTCCCCCTAAAAGGGTTACTGTATAACATAAACAATAATTTCCCTATAATACCATTTTCATACCTACAAGTTTTAAAATAATATATTCATATCATGTACAATTTATTATACATCTTTACCTGAGTATCAAAAATACAATTGTAGGTTCTTTGTTGTTGTTTCAATCCAGATCAAGGCAAGGTCCATCATTGAAAGCCTCCTCTTGATCATTTATCTTGATCATTACTTTGAATTTTTCATTCATTATTTACATGCAGTAATTTATTCTATAGAATTTCTTCCTGGATTTCTATTGTTGCATTGTAGAGTCATCATCTAACATAATCCCATATTGCCTAAGATTTCTATGAATGAGAAGTTCTATTTGGAAGATTAATATGCCATGGCAAGGTGAAAAGAGTCATTCAGACAAGGTGGAAAGGGATATTAAGTTTACTACTTTATATAGGTGAACTTTAAAATAAATGGAAACTCAACAGGCCCAGTGGTGCACACCTATAATCTCAGCCTCTTGGGATGCTGAGGCAGGAGGACCATGAGTTTGATGTCAGAGGAATCCTATTGCAATTCAGTGAAATGCTATCTCAAAATAAAAGAGGCGGGTGAGGATGTGGCTCAGTTGTATAGCAAATGCCTAGCATGCACAAAGCTCTGGACTCCCCTACAAAATCTGTAATATCTTTTTTTAAAAAAATGAAAAGTTAGCCAGGAATGGAGGCACATGCCTATAATCCCCATGATTTAGCAGTGGAGGCAAGAGGATCACAAATGTGAGGTCAGAGACAGCCTGTGTAACTTACAAATTAGTGACACCCTGACACAAAATTAAACAATAAAAATGGGCTGTGGGTACAGCCCAGTAGTAGAAAGCTTACAAAGTATCTGCAAGTCCCTGGTTCAAACGCCAAGGAGAGCAAATACATAAATACATATTAAATAAATAAATAAATATAAACAAAAAGTAACTGGAAACTCAATGGATATTTTTAAATGGAAGACAGATTGGAAAGAAGAGACACTAATTTTTTTTTTCCTGATTTATTTAACTAAAGTAGGCAGTAATTGACTCTACAGAGTGCAAGTAAATGGAATCTAAATTAACCTGACTTTCTCTATCCTCCCCTTTCTCTCTGGAGACATTCTACATGCAGGTAATGCCTTGTCAGAGTTGGAAACACTGCCACGTTACTGTGTTTCCTTAATCTTTTTATACTTCAGGTAACAGCCTCTTCCAAAAAGATTTGCACTACTAATCTCTGCACTGCTCTTAACATAAATATTTATAAATATCAATGTTTTTTGGTAACTAAAGCAACACAGCATCAGCCAGGCCATGTCCTCACAGCAAAGCCAGCAGGAAATCTTCCCAGGTGTCCCTGAATAATCTCCACCTTTCCAGGATCCCAGACAGCCCTTTTCAAAAGTAATTTCTTCAAAGGCAGGGTAAAGTGATAATATCAGGCCCATCTTGACTCTAGGTTGCTGCTCATGTTTTTATTATAAACCTGTTATATAGAATTTTAAAAAATTAAATGAGACTATGACAGATAAGCAATTAATTTACATAATGCAATAAAATGAAATTTTCTCTGTTAAGAGACAGTAGATCAATTCTATTTAGAATCTGAAAAATAAAATGGCAAGATAATAGAGCTGAGAGAAATGAAACAATGTTAGCTTTGCATAGAAGACTGTTCAGAACTTCTGGTTCCTGTCTGTGGAACACATCTATTCGATGATAATTGAACATTCTATTCATCTCACTTAAATTTTTGGGTGAAACTCAATTTTCATTATAATCTGATAAAATAGTTTTATGAATAAAATGTGGTAGCTATTAATATTTTAGTACATGGCTTAAATATAACTATAAAAAGACAATGGTCCCCAAATATTCAATACACCCTCCATGGAGTCATAGGTAGGGCATTCACATATAAAACTCCTATTGAGTTTAATAACTTTTATGAAATTTTTTGAATTTGAAATCTTTGAATAATAACTACTGGAAAATTTCTAAATATATATTCACAAATTTGCATATTCATCTCCTTCTTAACTCCAGAAACCACAGTTTATTCTACTCTATAAAACCTACACATGTGGTACTTTTTGAAAGTAAATTTTCTTGGAAATTTTCAAAGTGAAAAGTCTACTTTTATATCTAATAAAATATAACATTGTTAAGTGTTACAATTTTCATAATAACATTTCTTGTCAATAATTAAACCTAAACTCTATAAGTGGCCGAGGGAGATAAGCTAATGAAACTCAGATGTGATCAAGTTTATTATTATTTAGTGAAAATGAGAAAAATGTGTATTTCCCTATCTGTCTTATAAAGGACAACTGTTTATACATCTGTTTTTTTCTTTTCTTTTTTTTTTCTTATTGTGAAGGGGTATTGGTATTCAGTATCTTTGTCTTTGCTTGCTCATTTGGCTGTAAATGCAACTCCTTATTCTTTGAGCAATCACTCCACTCTTACTCTCATGATAACATGGAGGAGGTTGACTCTTCTATCTAACCCCAACTTCGGGGGTTATGCTTACCTTGTCCATTAGAACAGAAGTCCTCAACTTTTTCGGCACCAGGGACCAGTTTCTTGGAAGAAAATTTTTCCATGAACAAGAGTGTGGTGACGACTCAAGCACATTATATTTATTGTAAATAAAAATAAAGTTGGCTTACTTACCCTCCACTTACACAGTGTGTGTGGCACAGGGATTGGTGACCCCTGCATTAGATTACTAAACCTCTGTGGAAAGTGGCTGGGAATGGAAAGAGGTGACATAAACAAATCCTGTTTCATCTTCTCTTTCTTGGTGTACATGAAAATGTATTTTCTTGTGTTCTCTACTTTTCGGTGGGTCTACTGAATGAATTCCTGCCAAGCCAGGTCAGGGCCCTTTCCCTGTATTTCCCAACTCTTCCCTGCTGTGTAGACATCTAAAGTGCCTGAGTTGAAGGTGGCATGACTTCTCCAAACGTGACATGATCAACAAATAAAACTTTTTTGTGTTAAACATTTTTGTATTGTATTAATAAGATGCCTGTGTGTTTATGATGGCTATATCCTTCCCTAGTCTGTGACAGATATAGATAGATGTACAAGCCTAGGTCAATGAGATTTAGTCTAGAATTTTTATTGAGGCTATTTTAAATACAAGCAATCTACTTCTGCTAATGTCAAAATAATAGAATGCAAGCAAAGGGCTACTGGAGGTCAAACTGCATGATGAGAAGCAACCATGCTGAACTCAGGAAAGAGATTAGAAAGCAGAGTCACAATATGGATATAAGGGCATATTTTAATTAGAATACTGGAATATCCAGCTGTAACAATATTGGGACATTTTTATCATAGAAGCTACTTTTTTTTTTCTTAAACCAGTATGTGTTTTCTGTTACTTGTATTTTGAACAACTGGGATTGATAATGACCACATACTTTTTAGTAGTTTTTTGACATATTTGCTATACTTTCATTTTATCCTTCAAGCATAAGAATTCCCATTCAATGGACTCGTTTGAGACTACAGAAATGACAGCTTCTCTTTGAGATCTCCCTTACACGATGCTGTACCAAAGAATCAACATGATTCTGACCCTGTACCGATCTTGTGTTAGGCCTCTTAGTGCTACTTAATTGAAATTATCCTCTAGATAGCTTTTGTAGATCATATTTGGCTTGAAAATGCATAAGCATGCACACATATGTGTATGTATGCACACATTCATATTATCACTGTAAAGAGTTTAATTTTAAAATAATGGTTATAGCCTTCTTCTCCGTACAATCACAGTATCCACTCTCATGTTGAAAGCTTCTTTACTTTTTAAATCATATTTTAGCTATGAAAATATCTTAATCGTATCACATACATGCTGAGGTCTAGAAAATCTCGGTTCTTTAAAAATCAATTTTACAAACTTAATTATTCTTGTTTTTTCCAATTTTATTAGGCTAAATCTTATAAGCTCTGGTTTAAAATTAAACTAAAAAACTCTCTGAATCTCATTTTTATTGACTTTTCCAGACACAGCTTTAAAAATAGCTATTATACAAACACTATGGAATAATTTTTTCTTATATATGAGGACTAAGAGATTATTTATGTTTAGAGTCAGCTATATGAATTTGAATCATAGAAGTTTTGGGTTAATTTAGCAGGATGTATTTAAGACTTTAATTTTCTTTATGTAAGAAAATCAATTTATCCCAAATTTATTTATCAGTTTATCAAAACAATCACATATTTATTCCACCTTTATTATTCTTGGCAACAGATATACATTTGCATATAAAACAATATTCTCTAGAAGAGCATGTGATTTATATAAAGGATAATGCATTAAAAATATAGGCTGATCTTCTACAACTATAACCTTATTATCAACTAACAGCTTTTTTAAAATAAGCTTTCCCGAATTTTTATAAATATCTCTCTATTAACTCATTTATTGATTTATTTAATAATTATATACAGCTGCTGAATGTACTATAAGGTATTGATCCTTCTCATAAAAATTTGCTCCCAGACTGAACTCAATACTACTGAAATAATTTCAGTACCATAAGTTAAAAGAAAGGTTGTTATTTCTTATCCTGAGGTCTGAATAGTATCAGCTGAATAATGTAAATAAGCTTGTTTGGCATTTCAGGAAGCAATGCTAAAAAGTAGATTAAAATTCCAAGACCTTTTGTTTACATAGAATGCTTACTCTCCAAAATTTATTTTAGAAGGGTTTCTAGAGGCCTAGTCCAATGCAATCATATAAACAAATCAAATTAGTTAGTTCAAATAAATGACAGACTTCTGCTAAGACTGTAAAATGAACTCCCTATGTCTTCATGTAAGTCACAGAATATATTACTACACACAGGAAAATAGGTAGGAAGTTGTCATATATACTGATGCTATTTAAAACTGTCCATTATTTAATAGTTTTTCAACCAGAACACTTGCCAAAAACGAGCATGATTTGGTGTATACCTCAATGTCTTATATACAAGGTTCTTTTGTTTGTTTGTTTCTTTGTTTGTTTGTTTGTTTTAGGGGGGCTACTGGGGGTTGACCCCAGGACCTCTAGCCTGCATGCTTTGCAAGTGCTGGACCACTGACCCCAGCCCTTTTTAAATTACCAAGACTACCTCTGGTCTCGAACTTGTGATCCTCCCACCTCCGCCTCCCGAGCCACTGGGATTATAGGCATGTGCCACCGTGCCCTGCACTAGGTTATTAAAATACACTGAAATTCATTTATCTGTAATAAAAAGATATATTATGTCTTTGGTATATGTATGTTTACATGTAAAAGATGAATTCACCATGGCTGATGCAAGTAAGCGGCATCTTCATAGGAACACCACACTACTTTGGGATTAGAGAAAGCTAAGGAATATTTAAAGGTTGGAACCAACTCGACAGCACGTAACAACAACAGCTAATATGCAATCACTAAACTCTGGATGAGGGCTGGGATTTAGCTCAGTGGGTAGAACGCTGCGCTGCTGTCTCTGAGGCCCCGAGTTCAATTCCCAGCACCGCAAAAATGGGAGAAGGGCCTGGCAATCCACTCCCAAGGCAATCCCGAAGCACTCAGCCATTGAAAACCCTATGAGGGTCGCTATGAGTCGGATACCGATTCGACGGCACCTAACAACAACAACAACAACAAACTCTGGATGAAGGGGCTTAGAAATAAAAATGCTAGCAGTAGGTTACTAGACCCTAGTAGCTCCCACAAATTCTTTATGAAGTTGGTGACAACTTTCCTTTAAATTACATAAAATGGAACTTAAAAATATAGATGCTCAATAAAATTCAGATTTTCATAATTTATAGGGCAGCAAAAAAATCTAGATATTAAAATATAGGAGATTTCTCAAACTGAAAATGTTACCTACATTTATTTTAGATGCCATGTAGGTCTATAACTTGCAGTCTATGAGATGGAAGCGGAGTTCAGCAGTAGAACACTTGCTTGGCCTGCACAAAGTCCTGAGTTCAACCCAAGACCCACATAATAGTAAAACGAAGAAGAAGAAGAAGTCTAAAATAAATGTGTTAAAAAAAACATTTCTAATACACGAGTTATCAGAGCCTGTACTAAGGACTTACATGTTTTTGAAGATAAAAGACAATAAGATAGAAAAAACAGCATGTTAAATATGTGCCTAGTGACAGTCCTGCACAGGTTGTGTCCATTTTCTATTTCTGTAATAACATACTTGCAACAGGGTAGTTTGAAATTGTTGTTTTTAGATGCTATACAGTCCGGTCTGACTCATAGCGACCTTATGTACAACAGAACAAAATACTCCCCAACCTTGGGTCATGCCAGGCACGATGTCAGTGCTTCTCTGCTATTCATAGCGTTTACAATGGCTGATTATTTTCCAAATTGTTTCGGGAGTGGGCTGCCAGGTCCTTCTTCCATTTTTGCGGTGCTGAGCATTGATCACAGGGCTTCAGAGAGTGCAGAGCAGCATTCTACCAACTTAGCTAAACTCCATCCCAGTTTAGAAATTGTTGTTGTTAGGTGCCATCGAGTCCTGTCCCACTCATAGCGACCCTCATAGGGTTTTCAATGGCAGATTGTTTTCGGGATTGCCTTGGGAGTGGGTTGCCACGTGCTTCTCCCATTTTTGCGGTGCTGGGAATCAAACTCAGGACCTCAGAGGCTGCAGAGCGGCACTCTACCAACTGAGCTAAATCCCAGCCCAGTTTAGAAATAGCATAGGTTTGTTTGGGCTCAGTTCTGGAGGCTGGGATGTCAAATGCCAGTTTGTATCCTGTAGCAAGGGCTTTAAGTTTCTTC
>VMDO01033505.1:0-17847 GCA_007922755.1 Pedetes capensis
CATGTTTGGAAGAGTGGCAGGTCAACAGAAAAGAGGAAAACCCTCCACCAGATGGATTAACACAGTGTCTGCAACAATGGGCTTAAACATAAATAAGATGGTTTGCCTGGCACAGAATTGGCAAGTGTTTCGATCTGCTGTACATAGGGTCGCTATGAGTCGGACTCGACTCGACGGCACCTAACAACAACAACAACAATCTCTGGCTCTTGTCTATGCTTTCTATTGTTTGTTGTTGTTGTTGTTAGGTGCCGTCGAGTCGGTATCTGACTCATAGCGACCCTCATAGGGTTTTCAATGGCTGATTGTTTCGGGATTGCATTGGGAGTGGATTGCCAGGTCCTGCTCCCATTTTTGCGGTGCTGGGAATTGAACTCGGGACCTCAGAGACTGCAGCGCAGCGCTCTACCAACTGAGCTAAATCCCAGCCCAGCCTTCTATTGTTTAGCATTTCCTTTTTCCACTCAATCCACCTTCTCTTTCCAACTGTTTCAAATTCTCTGCTGTACAATTCTAAAAATCCTTTATATGGTTGAAATATAAATCCAACTTTGCAAGATACAATGTAGTTGGATTATACAACTACTCAGGTATCACATTGTCAAAGCAAAATTTGTAAAAGCAAAATAAGGGATGAAGGTATTATACAAATCTATCACCAAAGGGGAGAGAGGCTAATGCTCATCCTGTACACAATAGCTCTAAAACAAAAGGCAGTGATGCTATTTTATTATGATAAGAACACTAAACATGAAACATACCCTCTTAACAAGTGTTTTAAGTCTACAATTCAGTATTGTTGCATACAGGTGCAATATTGTTCAATGGCTCTCTAGGACTTATTCGTATTTGCTTTTTATTTGCTTTATTAATTATAATTTTACATACTTATTCATATTAGGGTCAAAATTATTTGTAAGGAAAGTAAACTAAAGCTTTAGGAAGACTTTGGTAAGTGTGTGTGTGTTTGTGTGCGTGTGTGTGTGTACAAAATTTGGGAATGAATTTATTAGATCTAATTACTCAATTTTTACTGTGGCTGAAAAGAAGCCTCTACTGCTAGTAAATAAGCTATCTCTGATATTTTCTTGTAAGTTTTTCATTGTATATTTCCTCAGTATTGACTTTATCAAAATGCTGTCTATAACTTTGCAGTCAGCAAACTGCTCAACTCTAGGAAATACAATTTTCATGGGATTTGAACCACGTACAGTGACATTTGACTAATAATCATAAATGGGATTAGTATGCACACATATATTTTCCAAGCCTTGTCTGCCAAAAAAGCCTTGAAGCAATGACATCATAGTATCACAACAATCGCATTCGATATCTAAATCTTCCTTGCTAAAATTATTCTGAAAATACAAATGGAGACAGACATCCTTGGAGCAATGACTGATTATAGGGCTGGCCCAGGGAATACATAAGATGGACATGGAAACATGCCAGAAAGTAAAGCAGTGCTCCAAAGATGAAAAACAACCTTCACAGCAATCTTCATTAGTGAGACAATTGTAAGAGCACAGGCATTTGAATACTTTTTGTAGCAAAATAAAGCAGTGTGGAATTAGACTGAAAGCATTGTAATAAATATTTATGTGTCTATACTGATATAAATATTGGACACATAAATAATTAGGTATAAATAAATAAGTCATATATGCCAAAGAATCACAAATACAAAAATATATGTAGGTAATTCCTCCATTGGGAGATGGATCACAACCCCTCTTTGAAGCCAAACATGCCTTTCAAGCTTCTAGACAAACAATAAGGAAACAATAGTTTCACCATCCATTAGATGCTGAAGAATCCCATATGAGACCCTTAAGAAAACTAACTCAAGGGAAGAGCAGAATGATCATATCCTCTCACATCAGAGAAAAATTTTATCTACACAAAATGCCATCTGCTCCACCAAAACTGATATCCACAGCTGAATTAGAACCTTGTGTAAGTAAAGCCAACTGTGTAAGGCAGATCCTGCTGCCAAGCCAAGATAAGACAGTATCTTCATTATGTTTCACATGGTGCAGATTGGGTGATTTGACATGTGCCATGATTGAAGCAGGTTTCATTGTTTACTTTGATTTCTTGGGCAGTTTGATGAAAAAAATATGGAGACAGTATTTCTAGTCTACAGCTCTAAAAACCAATTGAAAGGAAATTTCAAAACAGATATTGAAGAAAAGAAATGCAATTCTATTTACTTCCTATCACACGTGTAACACTGTGTAGACTGAAAACACAATGGGTAATAATGAGTTTTATTTTTGCCAAATCCCATTCAGCTGGGGTTCGGGAAAAGTCATAAAGTTATTCTAGTTCATGTTGGGGGCTGGGATTTGGCTCAGTGGGTAGAGCGATGCGCTGCAGTCTCTGAGGTCCCGAGTTCAATTCCCAGCACCACAAAAATGGGAGAAGGGCCTGGCAATCCACTCCCAAGGCAATCCCGAAGCACTCAGCCATTGAAAACCCTATGAGGGTTGCTATGAGTCGGATACCGACTCGACGGCACCTAACAACAACAACAACAACAACAAGTTCATGTTGACAGACTCAAAATTGAGGATTCCATAAATAATCTTTAAAATGGATCATCTGTACAAAAATTAAATAAATTATAAAATGAACTGAAACACTCATTAACAAGTTATATTTTCCATGTCTTACTCATTATCCTATAGCAATGATCCTTTTTTATTTTTTGCTTTATTTGGGGGAATACAGTTTATTAAATATTTATGTAAGCTTCTATTTATTATCTGTCACCATCCCTCAATTTCTTATACACTTAATATGGAATAGAAACATTGACCTCCTCTGAGAAAAGAGTGAGATATATGAGGCAAATTGTCAGGTAATACAGAAATACTTTATCCATTCTCTTCCTCTCCATCCTGTGGTATGACAGGAAGCTAGAAGAGTTGTAATTCATATCTAGTTCTGAACACTCACCTGCTTTGAGCCACATATTTGTGATGAAGTTTGGAAGTATTAGGAACATATAAAACATATTTTTAAAATTTTAAATAGATGTAGCTGGATATTGATAACCAGAAAGGAAAAGAAAATCAACAAAGACCATATTCTTAGCTAAGAATATTGTGTATGTCAGCAAATATTATGTTCCAATCTTACTGTTTCTTTCATGCTTTGAATTTCTATTAGTGTGTTCCTTCTAAGTGCTCACAGTTTACAGGAAATAGGGAATGTTTTAATCAGTGTTTTTCACTATTAATGAATGTTTTTGCTAAAATTGGCTTTCTAACTCCATAGCCCTGCTCCCTGAGCATCCCATTGCTATGAAAATGTGATTGTTTTTTCTTAGAGAGTTTCCAATATATTATGGGGTCTTAGTATATGAATTTCTTCTTTAATGAATGAGTCTTTTCATCAAAATGGAGAATACTAATTCATACTATATTTCACTCTAATCCCAAGAGGCATGTGTTAGGACTAAAGTGTTTATTGATTTAAATTCCATTATCTGTTTACTACAGAATAGAAAATAGTTTTGGCATTGTTTTTGAAATACTGATGAAACAGACTTATGTAAACATGAAAAAAGTAACATCAAGATTCTATAATAAAATATAATGAATCTTTAATGAAAAGGATAAATTAAACTACATGACTATATGGCTTCTACTCACCTGTGATTATCAGCATGGGTATATAAGGGGAAATGGCAAAATTTCATAACACCTTTTATGGAGAAAGGAAAGGGTAATCATGCTTATAGTATGGGCAATACTATTATTTAAGAATGTCTTTTGTTTAGGAGACAAAAAAAAAAAACCTCTTTGGAATAGCCTTTTATCAGAAAACAAATTCAGATTTAGAAAGCAATTCCTCTTTGCCAAAGCCATATGTTATGACAAACTTGGTACATATTATATAGAAAAAATAACAGTATGTATTTACAAAAGTCTATAAAGGAAAATAATACCATTTGTGAAAGGGACAAATATTGCTTTCAACTGCACATTACTTAACACTGCATTCATTATGTAAGGATGTCATATTTTTTGAACTTTTAGAGACAGGGTCTCTCTATGTAATCAGACTGGCTTGGAACTCTCTATGTAGACCAGGCTGACCCCAACATCAATCCTCTTGTAAGAGCCTTCAGAGTGCTGGGATTACAGATAAGAGCCACCACCCTAAACTCAGGATGTCATTTTCTATTGCCTTTCTGAGTTTTCTCTATATTTAATTTTACTATTAATATCATTTCTTAAGTATTATTTCAATCAATACCCATTATGATTCAGGGGCTTCAATAAACCTGGTTTCCAAGTAACCAGCCAAGTATAGGAAGTCTCTTCTCTAAATCTTGGGCACACTCCATGAGACCAATCAAATGTGTCAGTTGGAAATCTCTCCTCACAGCTATTGAACAGATGGGTTTTAAGCGTACAGACCTTTGAAGCATACTGACAATATAGTTTGGAGTTGAGAAACCAGTGTTTTTGTCTAAGCATGTCCATGTGCTTTTCTTCATGAGCCCAATGAGAGTTCTGAAGTGTACCCAAATACTTAAAGAATTCATAACATTCAAAATTTTTCTTCATATAATGTGCTGATTTTTCATTACTGCGTGTCCTAGTACCTTTTCTATTGCTAATAATATAATACCACAAACTGGGTAAGTTATAAAGAGAAGAGGGTTATACTGTTTAGGTCACAATTTTTCTGGCCCAAGTTTGACAGGCTAGTTTGTGATGCCTTCTTGCTGGCATGGTCACAAGCAAGTACAGGGAATCACATGGAGAGGGACGGGGAGGATGTAATACACCTAGTCAAAATGGCTTTTATACTTGAACTATTATCAATACAAATCATTTACCCTATTAATACCTTAATCCTTCAATCAAATGAATTAAGCCATTCAGAAGCATATCCCTAATACCTTGGAAGTATTCCACCTGGTCCATTTTCATATTATTCCATAATGGGAAATAAATTTCAACATGAGCATTAGAGGAAGCAAGGCATATTCAAACGATTGGGTTGTTGTTTTTGTTAGGTGCTATCGAGTTGGATCCAACTCAGTTACCCTCAAAGGGTTTTCATGGGCTGATTGTTTCAGGATTGCTCTGGGAGAGGATTGCCAAGTGCTTTTCCTATTTTTGAGGTGCTGGGGATGGAACCTGGGTCCTTAGAGAGTGCAGAGCAGCTCTCTACCAACTAAGCCAAACCCCAGCCCTTCAAACTATAGTACTAACTCATTATCATAAATTTATCAGTTTATAGCAATGCAAATTTATTTTCTCATAATTTCTATGGCCCATAATTTAACATATTTCATCTTTGTCTTTTGCTCAAGGTCTCACTAGGCTAAAATTACAATAACAACTGATTATCCTCATTTAAAAGTTAATATAGCTAAAGACCTATTTCCTAGCTCTGTCAGGTAGCTGGTATAATTTATTTCCTTGTAGTAATTAGAGTTCCTGTTGTTTTGCTAGCTTCTGGACAATGATCCTTCTTAAGTCCAAGAAGTTGCAATCAAGTCATTGCCACATGGTCCACCCTGTCTCAGCAAAGAATGTGTTAGCTTGTCTTCACTTTCAAAAAATGCCTAAGAAAATCAACCTTAACCTTAACTGATATTACAGGGTCACAATAGAGCCGAGAGTTTAAATTTTGTTATTTTTTAAAAATTCCTAATTGGTACAAGAGTGTCCTGATCAGTGTAGTCCTGGCAAGTGCCAGACATGTGGTGCTATAGCATTTATTTGAGCACATGTAAGTGATTTCTGGGGTCACATATGACCCTACAATACCAATTATGTGGATTATTTTATGTTTACATTACTATTTGTCAATGTCACTCATGTGGAAAAAAAGAAAAATTCACTTAAACATGCATTCTCTGCTCAAAGTTTATTTGTAAGGTACATTCCAGTATAAATCTTGCATGTAATAACTGTTGTTGTTGTTGTTGTTAGGTGCCGTCGAGTTGGTATCTGACAACACTATTGTCAGTGCTTCTCTGCTGTTCATAGGGTTTTCAATGGCAGATTGATTTTTGGGAGGGGGTTGCCAGGTCCTTCTCCCAAGCCTACAGCTTCTGGTGTTCCCAGGTGGTCTCCCATCCAGGTACTAACCAGGCCCGTCCCTGCTTAGCTTCCGAGATCTGACGGGATCGGATGCCACAGGGCTATGGCTGCAGGCGTAATAACTGTAGAGACTAAATATTTTGCCAAAGACAAAATATTAATCCTATATAAGTAATTGGTTTTGCATGTGTCTTTCCATAGTTTATGACTGATTGCATAAAAATTATTGATTATAAAATGGAAAGAGAATTTTTGTTGTGTTGCTTTAGTTTGATTTTCTTGTAGTTTTTAAAATTAACTAGACTTATTGAAGTGCCTTAAAATTTTTCTTAATTTTTGATAATTTTGTACACACATAAATGTTATATTAGAAACTCATAAAAGTTCTCTGAGTTCCTATAACAACATAATTACATCTTAAGAACAAATATCTTAGCCAGGTGTGGTGGTGCACACCTGTAATCCCAGCCACTCAGGAGGTGGAGGCAGGAGGATCGCAAGTTCGAGACCAGAGGCAGTCTGCATAATTTAGTGAAACCTTGTCTCAAAAAGTAAAAAATTGGACTGGAGGTGCAGCTCAGTGGTACAACATGTGCAAAGCATGCAAACATAAGGCCATGGGTTCAACCCCCAGTATTGCCAAAAAAAAAAAAAAAAAAAAAAAAAAAAAAGAACAAGAAGAAGAACAATATTTTAAATAATAAATAATTTCTTGTTTTTAGGTCTTGGATGACGTTACCATACTAATTATGTCAGTTAATTTTATAATACCAGTTAACAGTTAAAGGATGAGAGATTTATTTTGGATCACAATTACAGAAATTTCAGTCTATGGCCACTTGTGCCCATGACTCTAGCTTGAGGTGAGGCTGAACATCATGGTGAGGAGTACGTAGCAAAGCAAAAACACTCTCCTCATTGTGGCTAGGAATCAAAGAGAGAGAGAGAGAGGAAGGGGAAAGCATCCAAAAATACGTTTCAAGGGTGCATCCACAATGATTACTTCCTAAACTTTTATTACCTGGCAATAGTGCTATAGGCTGGAGACAAGATTTTAGCACATTGCCTTTGGGAGACATTTGAGATACAGACCATAACAGAGAATGTCTTGCTCACTCTTCCAAGATCTATGACTTTTCCTTCTGTGACAAGACTTTTTGTCTTTGAGACTTTTCTCAAAGACTTTCCTGATTAAGACAGGCCCACCAGTTAATTTTCCTATGTACAGGTCACTTGTGATATCATTGAGGTAGTAATGTCCACCATTTTTAGTTTCAGGTATTATGCCAGTCATGTATACCAGAGAAGAATTTTGAATGGCAGGGAGTTTTGCCTGCAACATGTTATGTGTGTTAATGATCTCTCTGAATGGATGATTAGTTTTAGTCTCTCTAAGTTAAACTTATTTCACTTCATACAAAAGAAATTCAAAGGGAAGTGAAAAGAAAAAATAAAATCTACTCGTGAAATTGACAAAGAAAATCATCCTATAATACCAATGTCACAGAACTAATACCTAGCCAAAGAGGTGAAACACTTCTACAAGGAAAATTATATAATATGATTGTTGGAATTAATACTGTGAAATGGCTGTGTTACTGAAAGCAATCTACAGATTCAATACAGTTTCCATAAAAATTCCAATGGCATGCTTCACAGAAATAGAAAAAAAAATCTTAAAATTCATAGGAAAGCACAAAAGGCCCTACATAGCCATGCCAATATTGATCAGAAAAAGCAATGCTGGCTGGAGATTTCATAATTCATGACTTCAAATTATACTACAGAACCATTGTAAAATGCAGGATGGTGGCACTGGGAAAAAATATGTATACCAAAGGAATATAATAGAGGGCCCAGAAGTAGGCACAGCTACATCCATCTGATTCTTGAGAATGATACTATCAGAATACCATGGAGAAAAGATGGCCTCTTTAAGAAATGGTGCTAGGAAAATTGCATATCCAAATATAAGTGAAAGTGGATCCCAATCTTTCATCATGTAAAAAAAAAATCAATTTAGAAGATATCAAAGACCTCAGTGTAAGATCTGAAAGTCTGAAACTACTGGAGGAAAACATGGAAAAGCACCTCAAGATGTAGGCATAAACAATGAATATCTTGAATTGGGCCCCAAGGGTTCAGGAAATAATAGCAAGAATTAACACATAGGATTGTATGAAATTAAAAAGCTTCAAAGGAAAGAACTACCAGAATGGACAGCTTACAAAATGGATTAAAAGTTTTTGGCCACTATTCTGACAAAGGATTAAATATATAAATAACTCAAAAAAATCAAACACCAAAAAAACAAATAACCAGTCAATAAATGGGCGAATGAATTCAAAAGCCAATTCTTAAAAGAAGAAACATAAATGGCCAATAAATACTTGAAAAAATGTTCAACATCCTTAGCTATTAGAGAAAGGATAGTCAAAACTACATTGAGATTCTGTCTTATCCTTGTCAGAATGGCTATCAATAAGAAAATAAACAACAAATGCTAACAAATATGTAATTGAAAAGAAACTCTATACTTGGCTCATGGTAATGTCAATTAGTCTAGCCACTATGGCAATGGTATGGCTGTTCCTCAAAAAACTAAAAATAGAACTATCATATGATTTAACTATACCACTCGAGTATACATACCCAAAGGAATCAAAGTCAGAATGTAATAGAGGTACTTGCACACTCATGTATAAAATGCCACTCCTCTGAATATTCAAGTTACAGAATTAGCCTAGGTGTCCATCAACAGACAAATGAGTACAGAAGACATGAAATATATATATATATATATATATATATATATATATATATATATATATGCACAATGGAGTATTATTCCACCATAAAGAACAAAATTATGTCATTTGTAGGAAAATGGATAGAACTGGAGATCATAATATTAAAGAAAATAAGCCAGACTCAAATGGAAAATAATCAAATTTTTTCATATTCAGAATCTAGATATCTTCATAAAAAAGAAACAAATGAAAATAGAAATTATTTGGATTGGAGGGGCCAATGAAAGAGGGAGAGAAATGAAAAGGGAGGGTGAATAAGATCAAAGTGTATTATATACATGTATGAAAATCTCATAACGATGTTATTTGTGCAATTAATACTAATAAAAATAAAATATATAATTTAACTATTTTAAATGAAATGCTACTTTATTCCTAAATTACTATTAACAGGATGGTATTCTGTAGTATTAAATATTTTGCCTTTGAATTTCAGTGTATTTCAAATAAATCCAAACTATATCCTATCACAAGTTTCATATTCTCTGAAAGAGTAGCTTCACCCGCCTATAAATTTGGAATAATAAAATTATATTGAGATACTGATATAACAGTACAGATAACTCACTTAATACAATACATACATGCATAGCAGAATTCTAAGATGGGTTCTATGGCTCCACCCATTCTTGTGTAAGTCTCTGACCTTGAGTGTGGAGGAACTATTGGGATGATATGTCACCATTTTGATTATGTTAAATTATATTTAGGACAAATTATATAGATGTAGTCAAGATACAGGATACCTTGATTCATCTACCTGGAATCACATACCTGCAATTCACTCTGAGTAATCAGTTGGGTTAATCAAGATTGAGAGTATCTGAGTAGGCTTTGCTAAATCAGGTGAAGCCTTAAAAGCACAAGGGCCCTTCAAGTGTCAGAAATATTCAGATTCTGAAAAGGTCTAGAAGGGGGTCATGTTACAAGGTTATTTTACTTGCCCTAGGACTTTCTAAAGCCAATAATTAACAGTGGCCTCAGTGCTACTGCAAGGAATTGAACTCTACCAACAATGATGTGAACTTGAAGGAGGACCTCTAAGCTCCACAGAGGTGCATGACCAGTTTACACACCTACATGATTTTATCATTTCAAGTCTGTGAGCATAGAACCCAGTCACAAGTAAATGAAAAAGATATTTATCTCAAATATCTTTGCCTCTCAAAACATTTTCTCTACCCTGAATATGTTATAAATAACTATTTAAAAATAGTTTAAAAAAATGAAAAACCAACAGCAAAGCAATAATACCATTTTAATTGTCCTATTTTTTGAAATGTTCCACAAATACCAGGGCTTGAATTACTGTTACACTCATATTACCACTATTTGAATTTTAGTGCTCAGTAAACTGAATTGTTAATTTTTCTGTGTCCCTTGAAAGTATTCGAGTTAGTTATTTTATTGCTTGGCACTATCCTTGATTCCTCAACTAATTCTTTAATAAATCTTGATGGATTTGTAAGGAAGGTTAAGGCAATTTGTCATGCCTGTTAAATTTCCAGGGCATGTTCTACTGTGTAGACATCACAGAGAAACTCTCCAAAATAGTTGATAGAGAAACAAACAAATGCTCTTCTCTGTAAAACTTCGTTCTCTTCAAGAGACAAGGAATAATGTTTTGTTTGTTTGTTTGTTTTTTGGTATTTTCCTTTTGTCACAATTGTAGTATAATACTGATTTTGTCATCTCCATAAACATAGGGAAGGCATATGTTTATGCTTTGATATAGGGATTGAACCCAGGGTCTCACACATGCTAAGCATATACCTCCAATGAGCTATATGCCCAGCCACAGATGATTTTATTTTTTTGGACTGTGAATATAAGTTAATCTCAGCTCATTTTTTTTCTAATTTCATAAGTGTCTACTGCAATTTATAGTACATGGAGAGCCAAGAAACTATACCAGGATAGGCACAATGGCTAATTTTCATGCAACTTATGTGAGTACCCTATGTTGTTAGTTAAAAGGTATACTATAGTTACAATTAACATCTAACATTTGTATAATTCTTTAAAACGTACACATGAGGTCATCCTTGTCAAAGAAATTCATAAGTAAGAGAAAGAATATCTAAATTTTAATCTCATGCCAGAATCTCTTGATTTAAGCCTCTGTGTCCTCACATGTAAACTACAAAAGGAGCTATGGGATTCTGACAGTACTAAACGGAAAATTATCTGAGTCTAAAACTTTCTACATCTAGATACTTTCTAGCATTTTAGGGGAATTTTAAACTAATCTGTACTTCAGAAATTCTTTTTCCTTTAGTTTTCTTTAGTTTCTTGGTCCATTATTCTATGAAATTTCAGTCTTCCTAATTTATTAATCTTGGCTAAACTTGTTTCTTCTTTATGTGTAATTTTTATTTTGTTTTATTTATTTATTTATTTAGTTAGTTAGTTAGTTAGTTAGTTAGTTATTGCAGTACTGTAGATTTAACCCAGGACCTCACATATACTAGGCAAGTGCTGTACTAATGAACAGTATCCCTACCCCCTTTTTATTTTTTTTATCTTGAGTCAAGGTCTTGCTAAGTTATAAGGTAACCTTGCTAAGTGCGGCTACCTCTGGCCTTTAATTCTCTATCCTCTTGCCTTCGCCTCCTGAGTAGTTGGGATTACATGCGTGCACCAGGCACCTAGATTAATGTGTATTTTATGTGTCCTCCTTGTGGGGACAACATTGTGTCTGCCCACAATACAACCTCACTCTAGAATAACTTATCAAACTTTCCTCTCAGAAACCAAGACTTAGTTTTCTGACATCTACTCAGGCAAGAGCTGGTTAAATTGATCAACAATAGCTATGGTAGCGCTACCTCTGATTTCATTAACACAGTAAACAAAGTTTCATAAAGCAAAGCTACATTGGGTCTTGGTTTACATCACATTATAATAATAACTTTCCACACTGTATAATCAAATCTATGTTACTATGAAGAAAATGGAATAATGTAGTGATCTCTTAGGTCAAGCTTTGAACATTAAATGATAGTAAGATTTTATTTGCATGTCTATTCAATCCTTTTACCAGTCCTCATATTGATACTTCAAAGCAGGTTATTTAGCAGCCCTCTCCCAAAATACAATCAGTCATTGAAAACCCTATGAATAGCAGAGAAGCACTAACAATACTGTTTCATCTGTTGTACATAGTGTCACTAACAACTGTTATTTTTATAATTACAGATATAAAAAACTAGAAATTACAGACTTTAACAAATGAAAGGAATTCAGGAAGCCATTGAGAAAGTTATGTGGTTCAATAGAGAGTCATTGCTATTATTTAAGGAGTCACTGGAGGGTTAGCATTAAGATAACAAACAAAAATCTTCGGTTCTTTTAATACAGTGATTAGGAACCCAAATCAAAGCAATTGGAAAATTGAAAAATAATTTAGTCTATTGAGCAAACTCCAACTGGGGTCATCTTCCATACTGATTACAATCATAATTAAGAACACAGATAATTTATTGTATGTATTAGTTTGTGGAGCTACCATAAAAATATACCACAGACTAGGTGATGTAACAGAATTTATTTTATCATAGTTCTCATGACTGGAAGTATAAGATCAAGGTGCCAACAGGGTTGGTATCTTCTGCGGCTTCTCATCTCAGTTTACAGAAGGCTGCCTTCTCCCTGTGTCCTCATATAGCCCTTCCTCTGTGACTATATACTTCTTACAAGTGTGCCTCTTCTTACAAGTAAAAGAACTGAGTATCTTCTAATCCTTACAATTTTTGTGTCATGGAGTACTCTGGATTTTTTACTTTACCATAGATAAAATTGAAGATATCCAATCTAAGTGTTGTTCAAAATGATTGTGCATCAAACAAGATAGTTTCCCTGAAATTTTATGGAAAATGAATACCTTTACATAAAGAGAATTATTGTCAACTCCACCCCTTGTGATTCTTTTCCTAAGCATCTTCAGATAGGAAAAAAATGTTATATTGGTCTTGAAATTTATATTTCAAAATTTTGGTTAAAAGTCAAATTTACATTTAGCATTTTTCTTAGTCAGGAAAAGTATGACAAAGCTAGAAGATGCTATCTAAAAACTGAAATGAATGCCCCCAAACTCCAATTCTGCTTTGATCTTAGACGTCCTAGCCTCTAAGAAATACATTTCTGTCGTTTATAAGTTACTCTATCTACAGTATCTTGTTCTAGCAAACTGAAAGGACAAAAGCTATTGTATTTGAGAAGACAAAGGAGGTAAAAATCACTAAATTTATGAAGCTATTCATCTAATTCAACAATAGATTTATAAGAAAAAATATTAAATGACACAAAGAAGAAAAAAGAACGAACCATATTAAAAAATTGAAGTTTTAAACTCTTAAAATAATGTTTAATATGATATGCATTCTAATTCATCTGTCAAATTCTTTCATAAGATATTGCACGCACACATTTTACCATTGATTTTCCTATAACTATAAAATATATCATAAATGTGAGCTCGAACTTTTAGAAGAAATCATATTTTTACAGTAGATTTTAAATTTTAGTGACTAAATTGATATTCATCCTTTTAAAGAAACGTGTAGTTTTTAGAAGTGAACAGTACTTTAAAGATATTCAAACTTTGGTGTCAACTAATAGGTAATTAAAGTAAAAATAAGTTAACAATTAAAGGTTTTAAAATTCAAGTTTATTATCTTTCTAGCCAGTATTTTGCAGTGTCTGTTCAAATCAATTTGGCCAATGTTCACGGAGAATTTGATAATTCTTTCCCTTATTTTTCTCATCTGAAAGCAACTTAGGCTGATTTAAGGAGCTTATAAATTCTTGCTCAGTGTATAAATTGAAAAGATAGGGTGAAAGTATACACCCTGACACACACCTTTCTCAACTTTAAACCACTCAGTGTTTCCTTGTTTTATTCAAACAACTGCCTCCTGGTTCATGTACAGATTTCTCATGAGCATAATTAGGTGTTCTGGTGTTCTCATTTTCTGAAGTGTTATCCATAATTTGTTATGATCCACACAATCAAATGCTTTTGCATAGTCATTTAAACATAGATAGACATTTTTTGATATTCTCTGCTTTCAGCTAATATCTACCTGACATCAGCAATGATGTCCCTGGTTCCCCACCCTCTTCTGAATCCCGCTTGATTTTCTGGTAATTCCCTGTCTATATACTGCTGCAGTCGCTCGCATTGCTCTAGGAAAAGCTGTGGCAAAAGATCTCTTTAGAGCATTAAAAAGCAAAGACGTCACATTGAAGACGAAGGTGCGTCTGACTCATGCCCTGACTCATGCCATGGTATTTTCAATGGTATCATGTGGTTTTGAAAGCTGGACATTGAACAAGAGAAACAGAAAAAGAATTGATGCTTTTGAATTGTGGTGCTAGAGACGTCTATTGAATATACCATGGACTGCCAAAAGAACCAACAAATCTGTCCTAGAAGAGGTACAACCAGAGTGCTCCTTGGAAGCAAAAATGGCCAAACTGCGTCTTACATATTTCGGACATGTAGTCAGGAGAGAACAATCTCTGGAGAAGGACATCATGTTTGGGAGAGTGGCAGGTCAACACAAAAGAGGAAAATCCTCCACCAGATGGATTGACACAGTGTCTGCAACAATGGGCTTAAACAAAAATAAGATCATTTGCCTGGCAAAGAATCGGCAAGTGTTTCGATCTGCTGTACATAGGGTCGCTATGAGTCGGACTCGACTCGACGGCACCTAACAACAACAATAAATTCTTGGGAAAGCTGTGATTTGTGCAGTTGAATAAATCACATGGAAATAAAAGACAGGCTATGACGAGATGCGAAATAAATTTTGCTGAAGATGCAATGACTCCTGGTTTATAACTTTGTCTTTTATGTAGACATTTGCAATCATCCTGTCCTACATCCAGCCAATTCACGTGTGAGTCCATTCCAGATATTACCACCATTTAAAATGATCTGTCTTAAATGTTGAGTTCATCCAGAGTTTTAGAGTCAGATGTTTTTTATTTAACTGCCTAGTCCCCATACTCAAAAATAACAAAATCATACTGCTTGCCAAGTGGCGAGTCACTGTCTTCACCACTAATCTAACTACATTTTCCCAACCTCATCTCCTGCAAGTTCATACACAATAAAATTCCATTGCAAGCTTTGTTTCCTATTTTTTATTTATAAATACTATGCAGAGTACCTAAATATCATTGTCTTTTCATTCTGTTTCTAAACTACTTCAGCTCAAAAAATTGTATCTCAATAACATAATACTAGTCCATGCTACTATTTTCTGTCTGCCCTTAAAAGTTCCAGTCCAAGTTTCGTAAATGAATTTTATCTCCATAATCTGAAGTAATATTTTAACTACACAGACAAATTTTTTATTCTTATAAAAGCAGTCATTTATTTTGGTCACTATCTAGAGACAGGAAGAACTCTCCACCTAAAGTTGGTTTGAATGTGAAGACTGATGATCTGTGTGTGTGTATCTCTCTGTCTCTGTCTCTGACTTCTCTCTCTGTCACAGACACACACACACACACACACGTACTCATGAATCTGAGGCTGTTTGAAGAGTAGAGGGTCAACCTCCAAAACTTACTAAAAATGATTGGAAATCGTAGAAAAAGTACAGTGGGTTGGCATGTTTATTATGCCATCTAGCCATGGGGGCTAGATGAAGGCTCCTGTGAAAAGGAAAGGATTTATCTGACCTACATTTCTCACCAGCACAAATGTAAGAGAATATGGGCTTCCTTATCAGCTTGCCCAGACATAGGGTAGAAGGTAAAGAAGGAAGAATGAATCAGACTCTCTACTGAACTGAATGGTGGCTCCCAAAGTATATGTCCATATCCTAGTTACAAAAATTTACAAATTTACCTTATATGAAAAAAAATGCCTCTGAACTTTTTTCAGATCAGGATATTGAGATAAAAAGATTAACCTGGACTTTCTGGTTGACACTTAAATCCAATGAAAAGAGTCCTCCTAAAAGTAAATTACAAGGAAACTAGATAAACACATGAAGGAAAGTTGGTGAACGTAAATCAAAAAGAGATGTGGCTACAAGCCAAGGAATGACAATAGCTACCAGAGAAGAAATAGCCAAAGAACATGTTCTCCCCAGAGTCTTTTGATAGAGTTTAGCTGCAAACAGTTTGAGTTCCAGAAATGTGAAAGAACACCCTTCATTATTTTAAGTCCCCCAGTTTGGTGGTTTATTGAAGCAGCCATAAGAATCTAATGAAGACTGTTGAGGACTTTCATTGCTCCTGGGGTCAAATTCATAGTAATTAATCGGTATGAGGTATCACTACTTGATGTGTCCCTTACCTGTTTAAGGAAAATTTGATCTCACTTTCTGAAATTCAGTCTTTTAAAAAGTATTATTATATTTCAGCCACACTTGCATTCCCTTGGTTTCTTTAAATCAATAATGTCCTTTCTGGTTTAATGATTTTTTTCATTATTTTCTCCTCTTTGTTCCAATATAAATTCCTTTCATATTTCATGTCCTTGTATTTTCAACTAGTTTCTCATGCTCTTTTCAATCTTTTGTTTCACTATTCATCCTCCTGTATATTCTAGTGCATTATGTTATGACAGTATGGTAAAGTTAGATTCATAAAGTAATAAACTAGAGAAAACAGCAGTTATGAAACATATCCTCTTTTACATGAAAAAGAAATAAAACAATGAAATATAAGAAAAGGATGAGACAAGGAAAATACTTTTATCTTTATGTAATTTTTTGTGCCCACATATTCTAATATCTGAGTAGATATGAGAGACCATTATTTAAGAAAGGAGAGTACAGTTTCTGTTGTGGTGATAATAAAGGTAGATGGTGATGGGAGCTGAGAAACAAAGGAGGAGGTTGAAGACATCCAAACAGGGGTCCCAATCAGATGAAATGGTGTATAAGGTAAGGAGGGCTCTTGTGGGGAAGAAAAAGAATGAGTGTAACATGAAAGATCTTTGGGGCTTATTTATTGAAAATAATAATTGTGGATGATTATGGGAAGTTTTGTTACCTGTGTAAATTGTAGAAAGATTAAATGAAGCTAATTAACATATCTGCCACCCCAACAACATATCACTTTTTTGTGGTGAAGATATTTAAGATACTTTCTTTTAGTAATGTTGAAATATACAATAATTTCTCATTAATATCACTATACTCTGCAATAGATCACTAAATATTATTTCTCGAGTCTACTGAAATGTTGTACCCTTTGACCAATATCTCCCATTTTCCCATCTTGTCCCTCTCCCCTGCCTCAGGTAATTACCACTCTACTCTCTGTTTCTATAGGATTTGCCTTTTTAGATCCTACATATAAGTGAGATTATACAATATATTTAACCATCTGTGACTGAATTATTATTAATGGGTTATTTCACTTAGTACAATGTACACATGCATGTCCATTTTGTCCTAAGTGACAGAACTTCCATCTTTATAAAGCTGTATAATATCCTATTGTGCACTGATATTTTTGGTTATCAATTCATCCATTGATGGACATGTGAGTTCCTACTATATGTTGATTATTCCAAGTAGTGCTATATGTAGGATGTTTTTTAAGTGTTTAAAATCTGGACAAGGTCATAGTCCTCCAATGTGACAAGCTAGGATTTATGCTAAGTGAAATTTCATATTTTCTGGATGCATCAATTAAGCATTTTGACTTTACAGCAGTAGGAGTTTCTCTCTCTTTCATTAGAGTCCAGGGTGGCTCACCATTTATTAGGAATTATGTATGTCAAAGCCCAAGTCCTTACTCTGCTCTGTGAGGATATCTCCTAGAATGTCCTTCAGAACAATCATAAGACTAAAGAGGACTCTTGGATACTTAAGTAAATTAAGGATATTATTTCCATTTATTCCTAAGTGTTGCTGAACTGAAAAAAATATAGAGCAATTTGTGTTTGGGTGGTAAAAGATGGAGACATTATTTCTTTCTTATTGGGTATGTAA
>VMDO01033506.1:0-17890 GCA_007922755.1 Pedetes capensis
CCCCACCCTGGCCACCGCCCCTCATTATCAGTGAGACAGCAGGAATTGAGGATGGAGCGTCACCGAGCGCCTGGAGATGGGAGCGCCCCTCGGCCCTTCACAGCAACGTGGTCTGGGCTCCCCAGCAGCCAGCCTCAAACAGGACGTGAATGCACGCGGTTTACGGGGGGGATGCGGACACAGGCCACGGGTGGGCGCAGAGGACCCCAGAGCCAAATCCCCTGGGGAGGGTGGAACAGGGCCCAGCCCTGCCTTGGTGTCATGGCCCCCAAGGCACAAGGGAGCGGATTAGGCATGCGGAGCCCCATCGGTCCCTGATGGACGGTGACTCCCACGGGGTGCTGACCCCAGAGTGGCCCGCCAGGGTCACGGAGAGCTTAGAGACAAGGCCATCGAGATACGAGCAAGTGGCAGTTTGTTGGAACAGGATGGACTAGCAAAGCCCAGAGGACGGGCAGAACCCCAGCTCCAAAGCCTACTCCCCACACAGAGCAGTGTTCTCTGTTGTTGTTGTTAGGTGCTGTCGAGTCAGTATCTGACTCATAGCGACCCTCATAGAGTTTTCAGTGGCAGATTGTTTCAGGATTGCCTCAGGAGTGGGTTGCCACTTCCTTCTCCCATTTTTGCGGTGCTGGGAATCGAACTCGGGACCTCAGAGACTGCAGAGCGGTGCTCTACCAACTGAGCTAAATCCCAGCCCCATCCAGTGTTCTCTAGTGGCTATATGTCACATCGGATGCCAGATGGGGCTGCTGAAGGGAGGCCGGGGAGAAACAGCTGATGGTCCTCGTTAGACGGAGGAGGCAATCATGGTGCCCAGGGGACACTGGCATCTCCTCGCCTAGATACTTTCCTTTCTGGCTTTGGGCTTCAGTGCTATGCTTTGATTCACCCACCTCTCGCATAGGACCTTCTCCTGTGACAGATTCTGCTCTAAGCTTAATGTCCTGAGGCCCTTGGTGACCGGAGCCCGGAACACGCCTCCACCCCGCTCTCTCCACCCACCTCTGCCGGCCACCCTGGGTCAGCGTTGGTGACTGTCATCTCCCACATGCACCTTGCCCGTCACCTTCCTTCCTCTGCAGCCCTGTCCCTGTCGTCTCTGTGACCTGGAACGCCCTTCCCGCCTCCCCCCTCTCCCCTCCGGTCACTCTTTCCCCTATTCACAGCCCGGCTCAGCCACCACCTCCTTGGTCAGCCTGCCCTGATTCCAAGGCAGGTCAGCAGCCTCCGCATTGCGCCCAGTGCTCGTCATTCTGCCTGACAAGTCCCTGCTTAATCACCTGCACCCCCACCCACACACCCCATGCACCGAGCAGGAGCTCTTGGGGAGCGAGGTCTGTGTCTGGATCACTATTTTGTCCCAAGCACATACTTGGCACATAGCTGGCCTGGAGAGAGTGCTGGCAGGAAGAGAGAGAGAGGGAGACAGAGAGAGAGAGAAGGAGAAAGGATGAAAGAACGACAGAAAGAAAGAAAGAAAAAAGGAAGCAAAGGGCTCTTGCTCACCCGGACCCGGCTGAGTGGGAGATCTGGTCCTGGGCAGCCCCCTTGTCCCCTGGGACCCCCTGAGTGAGCCTGCTGAGGGGGTGCCATGGCTGCCAGGTTGTAGACAGAGAAACTCAGGGAGGCCACTGGGTCTCCCATCACCTTCTTGTGGGTGAGGAGCCACCCCAAAAGGGGCTCAACCAGTGGTGACCATTTACCATTATCTCACGGTCTGGGCGTTGACTGTGTCTAGCTAAGCGCTTCTAGCCTGTGTCTCTTTAGCCATCGCCACCAGAGGGTGGTGGGGTTGGAGTCACTTAAAGGTCCTCGGTCACATAAAATGGTGAATGACTGACTGCTTCCTGGCTGGCAAGGCTCAGAACAGCCCAGGGTCTGCAGGTTTCTCGCTTGCTGTCCCTTCTCCACGAGGCCCCTCCAGCATGGTGGCTTCGAGGCAGCTGGAGTCCTCGGATGCCAGCTGTGGTCTCAAGGGCTCATGTCCCAGGACAGAATGCCGGGGGGAAGTGGTATTGCTATTTATGACCATTCCAATTTGAAAATGAAATGTCCCCTACAGGCTCATGTGTTGAAACTTGGTCCTCAGACGATGTTGCTCTTTTAGAAGGTTCTAGAAATTTTAGGAAGTGGGGCCTAGCTGGAGGAAGTAGGTCACTGGGGGTGTGTTCTTGGAGGCTGTGTCTTGTGGGAGGCTGCTTCCTCTCTCTCTTCTTCTCTCTGCTTCCTGTCCACCGTGGAGTGAGTAACCTCTGCCATATTCTTGCCATTGGCCTAGAATCAATGACGTCAAGGACTATGGGCTGAGCTCCCTGAAACTGCGAGCCAAAATAGATGCTTCCTCCTCTAAGTTGTTTGTGCCAGGTGTTTTTACAGCAACCAAAGTCTGGCTAACACGATGACCTCGCCTTGGAAGTCGTCTGGTGCCACGTGTACTGTGCTGTATCTGTATCTGTCAAGACAGTCATCTCTCCTCTGCAGGTTCAAGGGCAAGGGACTTAAGGCCTCATCCCTTTATGGGGGAGTGGTGAGGTTCTAGAAGGGTGTGTGGGACAGGAAATGTTATTGTTGTTGTTGTTAGGCGCTGTCGCATCCTGTGCGACTCATAGCGACCGTCACAGGGTTTTCAATGGCTGACTGTTTCGGGATTGCCTCGGGAGTGGGTTGCCACGTCCTTCTCCCATGTTTGTGGTGCTGGGAATTGAACTCGGGACCTCAGAGACTGCAGAGTGGCACTCTACCAACTGAGCTAAAAAATATACCGTTATTTTTTTACCTGCTGCCTGGTGGCTGCCCTGTGGCTAGGCGCCAGGACTTGGGGAAGTGAACGTGGTGTCTGCTCTGGGAAATAAAGACAGAGCAGTTTAGCAGACATGGAAAGTCCCCCGAGGAGGTGAGGAAGAGCTCCACAGTAGCTACTGCAAGGGTCCAGGTAACGGTTGGGGGCATGGACTTGACAGCAGAGGTGTAACTGGAGAGGAGGTGAATAAAGGAGGTGACGCAGCAAAGAGACACAGGCTTAGCCCAGGGAGGAGTGTGGGGGAGTCAACACCTCCCATGTCAAGTTTAAGATTGTGCATGGAAGACCTCGGGCCTTCCATGTGGGTGCCAGGGGTAAGATGACTTGCAAGAGCAAGAGCTGACTTGAGGGCAAGATGCCAGTTGATCTCGGTGCCATGGTGGGGGAGGAGGAGGCGCGTGGGGAAGCTGCCTTGGGGGCTGGACCGCAGGTCTAGAGCTCGCTCAGTAGACTGAGCTGCAGGCGCGGATTTCAAGGACTTGAGTCAAGATGGGAGTGAGCCGGGCATGGTGGCACACGCCTATATTCCCAGCGGCGGCTCAGGAGGCGGAGGCCAGAGGATTGCAAGTTCGAGACCAGAGGCAGTCTGCATAACTTAGCGAGACCTCGTTTCAAAAAGTAAAAAAAAAAATGGGCTGGGGACGCAGCTCAGTGGTCCAGCACTTGCAGAGCATGCAGGCACGAGGCCCTGGGTTCACCTCCCAGTACCGCAAAAAAAAAAAAAAAAAAAAAAAAAAAAAAAAAAAAAAAAAAAAAAAAAAAAAAAAAAGAAAAAAAGGAGAAAGAAAGATGAGAGTGAAAGCCATGGAGGGGTTGAATCTACCCAAGTAGAGAGAGCTAGGCATCAAGAAAATTCCAGAACCCTGAGAATACAGTGATTGGAGAATTTTCCCAAGAAAGAGGAGCGGAAGAGGCCAGTACAAAGGAAAGAACTTAGAAGACCTCGAGACTCTAGGAGAACCCCGAGAAGGAGAGGGGTGACCAGTCACTCAGCCCACGCCCCCTCTCCTCCCAGTCTGCTGCGGGACCCCAGCAGCTCCTTCCCTGTTCCTGCTGGATCCAATGGTTGATTACCCCCGTTGGTGTGAACTCTATCCCTGGCCACATCGGAAGCCCCATGAAGATAGACACGCATGACATCTGTGGTGGTCTGGGCGTGGATGGCTCAGTGTGGGCGAAGAATGTGGTCTGAGCGATGGATGACCCAGGAGGCCGACGGGGCTGCTCTGGGCTGGGCAACCGGGACCTCGGTGGGGTCTGGGCCCCTTGCCTGAGCTCTTTCTCCTGGACTCCCAGAAGGAAGCTCCCCAGCCACGCCTCTTCCGCCAACTTTTCATGGAACCACAGAGGTCTGGCGGAGGAAGCGGCTTCCCATGGGGTCGTGTAAACAGTGTCAGAAATAACCTGCACCTAGGAGTCAGTGCCCAGTGCCCAGTGGGTCAGCTCCCTGCCCAGGAGTGCCCAGGGGCCTACTAAGGCAGGGTGGGGAGAGGTGGCCCGTGGCCCGATCCGAGGGACAAGGGGGCTCAGCGGCCTTCCGAAGCCGTGACACAGATGCGCTGACCCCTGCCAGCCTGCTCGGGGGTGGCGGGCCGCGGCTGTGCAGGGCACACTTGGCGGCCCGCACCAGCGGAGGCCGCCCAGCGCCAAGCCCGCCGCGGCCCCACCCTGGCAGCGCTGGCGCCCCGGGGACTTGCGGCGGGCGGATCTCCTCGCAGAGCCCGGGTCCGAGGGAGGAGGGGAGGGCCGGGAGACATTGCTGTGGTTTTGTGGCCGAGGAGGGAACATACTTAGGATATTTAGGGGCTAGCCGAGGATCCGGCTCCCCTTCCCCGCAGGCGCTGGTTGCCAGCGCTCAGCCGCTGGAACATGCCATTTGAGAAATGTCTTCATTTTCTCTTAGGCCTTGGCCAGGTTCCTGCCACACTCGTTGAGAGCGGGAAGAGGGGGGCAGGGGATGGAAGGTGAGGGTCATAGGCTGCAGCATAGGCTTGGAAAACTGGCTCCTGAGAGCTCTCTGTGCAAAGCAAACACCGCGAGGCCTGCCAAGTCCACTGGCCACGCCATCTGTCACGTCCCACGTGGCCCCCCGAGGCCCTCCCGCCATGCCACAGGAAGTTACATTTCACCCTGGCCCGCGGCCCGATGGGGGCGCACCTTGAACCGGGGGCCCAGAGGGCAGAATGGGTTCCGTCTGTCCTGCCATGTCAGTGCGGGCGGCTCCGAGGACGTGGGGTGACAGGCAAGTTCGGTCGGGGCCCCTCCCCTGCCAACACTCAGCCAGTCTTTATTTTTATAGACCAAGGCTTAGAGACCTCAGCCACTGCAGGTCTCTCCCTCCCCGGCTTATTTTTAATTTTCAAACAACTTGATTTATTGCTTGAAAGCCTCTGGCTGTATCCACAGACACAGGATTTCAGAAATGCCAGCGCCACCTTTGTCCAATGGCCTCCTTGTCCGGGCTGAGAGACCGAGGCTGAAAACGGTGCCCGCTGACAAATTTAGACATCCAGAAATAACACGGAGACTAATATAAAGCCACATGGGTCTTGATGGGAGGTGGGTGGCTGTGGGAAAGAAATAGGCTTTAGAATCAGGTGGATTTTGTTTGGTTACTACTTTTTTGTCCTCAAGGGGCATTTCCGTGGACCCGTTACGAAGCCTCTCTGCACCTCAGCCTTCCTATCTGTGGAATGGGAGGTAGCCTGCCCTTCACCCCTTGCTGATAAGGAATAAAAAGCATAATCCGTGGACCTCAACAGACAAATCTTCTCCCAGGTACCAGACGGCTGCTCTCTGCACGTGGTCCGCTATTGTTGTTGTTCTTGTTAGGTGCCATCGAGTTGGTATCCGACTCATAGTGACCCTCATAGGGTTTTCAATGGCTGACTGTTTCGGGATTGCCTTGGGAGTAGATTGCCAGGCCCTTCTCCCATTTTTTCGGTGCTGGGAATTGAACTCGGGACCTCAGAGACTGCAGAGCAGCGCTCTACCAATTGAGCTAAATCCCAGCCCACATTGTTGTTGTTGTTGTTAGATGCCGTGGAGTCGTGTCCAACTCATAGCGACCCTCATAGGGTTTTCAATGGCTGTTTTGGGATTGCCTTGGGAGTGGGTTGCCACGTCCTTCTCCCATTTTTGTGGTGCTGGGAATCGAACTCAGGACCTCAGAGACTGCAGAGCGGAGCTCTACCAACTGAGCTAAATCCCAGCCCAGCCCTCTATTAGTGACTTTTAATAAATTTAGGATCCAGGCATTTCAGAAAAGAGAGCCATGCTACGTGGCACGTTACCATCCGGAATGTGACACAGCTTTACAGAGGCACATGGGGCCATGCTGAGTGGGGGTAGTCCCTGTCTCCTCCACAGAGGGCCAAAAGGCCCATGACGGGAAGGGCGTGTCAGGATGCCCGTCTTGCTCCGGGAACCCAGCCCGTCACCCGATCGCAGTGGCTTTGGTGTGGACTGCTCAGCCTGGGCATCGGAAAGTAGAGCCTTGGCTCCCAGCGTGGAACAGGAGATTTACCTGAAAGATAGCCCAGTTTGCCCTGATAGCCATCAGCTGGCATTTCGTGGGGCTGAAAGAGTGGCAACTGAATCCGTTGGCCCGCCTGACCCGGCCCCTGTACCAACGCTGTGGATCGATTTCTATTTTTTCCTTTCTTCTGTAAACAGTGGCGCTCAGGCAGGGCTGCCTGATGGCTCGCCACAGCCCCGGCCCGAATCCCTGATTGTCTATGGCAGATAACGCAGGCTTGAATTTATACCCCTTCCAGTTCCCATTCACACTGAGCTCTTCTGGCCCTTTAGTAATGAGAGAGAGAGAGGGAGGGAGAGAGAGAGAGAGAGAGAGAGAGAGGCGGAGCGGTGGGGAGGAAGAGGAAGACGACCCATCGATATGAGCCATCTCGGCTCGGATTCTGGGCAAACAGCTGCTTTGTGTTTAGAATTTGGGGCTGGACTGGGTTTCAAGGCAAACCACGGCATCACAGCGAGCCTTTCTTCTTCCTGCCAACTGGCGCCCACAAACACCCAAATTTAGATGCTGACAATTGTGCTCGTTTAGGATTTTCGGAGGGACTCAGGTAGTGCAAACTGTCAGGTCAAAAAGGGTGACACACTCACTTCATTAGTGGGGTTTCCACCTTTCGTGGCTGCTGCTGTGGTCTCTTAGTGTTATCTTCTCAAAAAACCCACGTGTGGCTTCCGTCCTGCAAATGCAATCCATAAGGGACTCTATTTTGAGAACTCCCCTCTGCGGGGATGACCTGGAGTGGACTATGCGCCCCCACAGGTGTCTGCACAGGACAGCGTCTGTCACTCTTCTCCTGGCTCTGGGTGGCTGGTGGCCCGCTTTTCCCAGGGACAGGTTTTCCCAGGGGTCATCCAGAGGTGCCCCAGCTCTACTGGGCAGGAAGTGGTGAGGTTGGGGGGGAAAGAAGAGAAGGCTGAAGAGGGAAGAGCAGAGGAAGGAGGAGGTCAAGGGGAAAGGTGAAGCCACCACCCTCCCAGGTGATGTCACCTCTTCTCGCAGTGGCTGCCAGTCGGCTCTGGGGCTGCGACGCGCCCTTCTTCCTCAGGATGGCAGCACCCCCACCTCTCCCATGCAGGGGTCTCATCCTCTTGACATACAGGTGCCACGGGACAGAAATGAGAAAGCCTCGTTTATGCCCTACCTTCTTCTCTGCCATGAAAACCCTTCGGGGGAAATTGTTAAGTGGTGGGACAAGGATGGCTATGGCTGCATATAGCTTTTCTGATCTGTTCCCTTATGTATAAAGTGTGGGTAATAATACCCTCCTACCTCCCTGAATGGGGCTGGGATTTAGCTCAGTTGGTAGAGCACTGCTCTGCAGTCTCTGGGGTCCCGAGTTCGACTCCCAGCACCGCAAAAACGGGAGAAGGATGTGGCAACCCACTCCCGAGGCAATCCCAAAACAGTCAGTCATTGAAAACCCTATGAGGGTCGCTATGAGTTGGACACGACTTGGCAGCACCAAACAACAACAACACCTCCCTGAATAAAAACTAAATAAAGTGGTGTGTGCACTTTGAGAAGGACTTGCTGGGTGAGTGAGTATACTCTTGATACTGCTAACCACCTGTGCATTTGATTTCTTCTTGTCTTCTCTGATACCTGTCAATGCAGCAGAGGAGACTGAAGGAGCAAAACAGAGATAGCCTATGGGGAAAAACAGTGGCACAGACAATAGTGCTGAAGAAGAATGGGACGTCAATATACCTGGAAGAAGTAAGACATCAGGGGCAAGGTGACAGGATCTGCTAAGTGCCGAGGTTGGAGCCAGATGTCTTGGGTTCTTCCTCCAGCTGTGCTCCTTATAAGCTGTGTGGTCTTAGGCTGGTTACTTAACCTCTCTGTGCCTCCTTTCCTCATCTCTAAAATTGGAATACTTAGATACTTCCTTCGTAACACTACTATGGGGATTAAGTGAGTTAATCTGGGTAAATCACTTAGTGTCCACAGTGTGAATACTCCATAAGTTAGCTATTATTAAGTTAAGCCTTGACTCTGGGGTGGAAGATATGGGTGGGTAGAGGGGGAAAGGAAGAGATTCCAGGCTGGTAGAAGGTTTTGGGCTGGGATTTAGCTCAGTTGGTAGAGCGCTGCTCTGAAGTCTCTGAGGTCCCGAGTTCAATTCCCAGCACCGCAAAAATGGGAGAAGGACATGGCGACCCACTCCCAAGGCAATCCCGGAACAGTCAGCCATTGAAAACCCTATGAGGGTCGCTATGAGTCGGACATGACTCAACAGCACCTAACAAAAACAACAACAACAGAAGATTTTGAGCAATAACTTGGAGGTAGTAGAAGCAAGACACAGTCCGGGGGTGAAGTCTAGGTCAGGGTAGTTGGAGTGAGGTGGTGGTGCTGGGGATGAGTAGAAAATTAAGAGCAGAAGGAAACTGGTGCCAGATCAGATGGGCTGCAAGTGCCATCCCAGAACCCAGGTTGATTTCACGCTAGGGAAAAAGTCAGAGATGGTTTGTGCACAGGAGACTTGGCTGTGTCTGTCCCCAGTGGGTGGTAATAATGCACAGGACAGAGCGAAGGAAGAGAGAGGTCAAAGGTGGGGAGGCCAGACAGATAGCAACTGCCTCAGGTCAGAGGCCAACTTGAAAGGGTCTAAGCTTATTGTTATTGCTGTTGTTGTTAGATGCCATCCAGTCAGGGTCTGACTCATAGCGACCCTATATGCAACAGAACAAAACACTACTTGACACTGTGTTAGGCACATGATTGTTTCTATGTTTCTATGTGTCTATGTGGCAGCCACTGTGTCAATCCATCTAGTTGACTGTCTTCTTTTTTTCATCTACCTGCCACTCTCCCAAACATGATGTCCTTCCCCAGGGATTGGTCCCTCCTGACAACATGTCCAGAACACGTAAGATGCAATCTAACCATCCTTGCTTCCAAGGAGCACTCTGGTTGCACTTCTAGGATGGGTCTGTTGGTTCTTTTTGTAGTCCATAATATATGCAATATTTGTCTCCAGCACCATCATTCAAAAGCATCAATTCTTCTCCCGTCTCCCTTATTCATCATTCGACTTTCACAAGCATATGATGCAAAATGATGGCAAAATTTGTGCCACTACCTCTTTCCTGGGTCCACAGCAGACATCACTAATCGATCTTGGCATCTTTCCCTTGACGGCAAACATAGCCTGGGAATTGTTCTCCACCCTGCACTCCACGTGGCTCCATCAGCGGGTCAGAGTTGGGATGGGAGAGGAAACCTGCTTCTTCCCCCTTGCCTGGGCTGGGCTGTGGGACCAGGCTGAGAGGGAGGGGATGAAGGATGAAGGAGTGAGTGAGCAGTAGCAGGTGGGCTTGTGGACAGGAACGGTAAAGTAGGCGAGGCTGCTGGAGATGATGATGCAGGGTCCTGGGGGCTGAGGAGAGATGCCGGTACTGCTGCAAACAGGAAGGACAAGGTGGGGTGGGGGTCAGGGTGGGGCAGCCATGGGACCCAGGCCAGGTGTCTCTGGGACATCCAGGAGGGAGCATTCAATCTGCACTTGCACAGAAGGGTCTGGCGCTCGGTCAGACGCTGGAGCTGCGGGCATGGATTTGGAAGCCGGCCACCAGGAGGTGGCAGCTGACATTGTTGGGACAGACGATCTTGAGGGGTGAGAGAATGGGAGGCCGAGGAGCAGAGGGCTGAGGCTGGACTTGAGCAGGCACAGATGGTTAAATATCGATGATCAGAAGATAGCCCAGCAGGGATGCCGGGAAACTACCGTCCAAGGGGTAGGAAGAGATGGTGTCCATCACATCCAATGGGCCAGGGAACTGAGGCACGCGAGAAGGGACTTGGCCGTAACTGAATTCGGACTGGAACTGCATCTTATACTGGCCTCCGTGTCATCGATGACCTCATTGAACCCAGGGACCTTGAGTTTAGAAAGCCCCCTCCCCCATCACGTCCAATAAACGAAAATGCTCGCTGTTCACATCAAAAATCTCTTTTATGGAACCATATACAAATTGAGTTGGCTTACGGTTGAGCGGCTGACGTAATGTTATGGCTTGTAGACATTTAAATCCATATTAATTTTTCTTTTGTGGGTTCCTTTACGAATTTTAAAGCCAAAAAATATTTCTTCACGGGCCCCTGAGAAGCTGTATTGCAAAGCTGAGGTCTTTTGCCAGCGGCGACACGTTTTTGACAGCTGAGCCTGGGCTTCAGTGGCTGAGTGGAGGGTGGCTGGAGAGGCCAGGGTTCTGACAAGGACCATCTCCTTCCATCAGATGTCCCCACCCGTTGGCTTACACATGACTCCCAGCCCCTGCCTGGCCCTGGCGCTCATCCGATGCCGTGTCACAGCTCAGCAGGACGGAGGCCGTGTGAGTACTGGGGCCAGAAGGCACAGTGCCCAGGTGTGTTGGCGCGGGCTCTGGGAGGGCCCCTCCATGCCAGGCACTGGCTCTGTGGATTGTGGAGGTGGAAGCCTGTTGGGGCTCAGGAGCAAGGATTAGGGCAGGCAGGCAGGGCCCTCCCAGGAGCTGGGCAGCAGCCATGTCCCAAGCACGGCAGGAATATTCCAGGGTCTTTCTGGTACAGCTCTGGATGCGGGCACGCTCCTGCAACCCGGAGGCAGGGCTGGCGCCCAGTCCTTTTGGCCCCTCAGGAACACAGCTTCTGCTCAAAGTGGCTGGTTTGGAGAAGCATTCACCTCACAGTGTTAACAGGGGCAATAGGTGCAGTGTGAGTCCCCCTGTGGGGCTATTCTGGCAGGGAAGAGGAGCGGGGTTCAGACAGCAGCTGGCTGATCTTCCCCGCCTGGGATCTCAGCCCTGCCCACTCCAAGGGTCTTCCAGGCCCACCCCCAGCCCCTCTGGAGAAGCTTGCAGAGCCAAGTCACAAAGTCTAAGTACTTTTTAAGCACTGCAATTTAGCGCAATTATTCGAAAGTAAACAATCTGCTCTGTCAATTAAACATTATTTAGCTTGCATTTCTTCTGATGCATGCCACAGGCCGCTCTGCAGTTCTCTGGCTGAGCAGGGGCCCAGGGACCAGCTGCTGGCTGTGCAAGGAGCCGGCTGCCCGCCTTTCTACAGCCGGAGCGTGGCGCGGTGTCCCCGAGGGCTGGCCCCACGCCACAGCCATGAGTAGTCAGGGGCAGGAAGGGCTTTGCAGCCGCATCTCAGGACAGCTTCCTGGCCTGGCTGCCCCCGCCTCCTCTCTAGCTCTTCTCCAGACTTCACCTTGTCTGAAGGAACTGGAGCTTTCAGGGGCTGCAGGGGCTGCATCTTCTGCCTCTGAGGTTGTTAATTATATTCTTTGTTGTTGTTGTTAGGTGCTGTTGTGTCCGACTCATAGCGACCCTTACAGGGTTTTCAATGGCTGACTGTTTCGGGATTGCCTTGGGAGTGGGTTGCCACATCCTTCTCCCATTTTTGCAGTGCTGGGAATCGAACTCGGGACCTCAGAGACTGCAGAGCAGCGCTCTACCCACTGAGCTAAATCCCAGCCCTATTATGTTCTAGGTGAAATGAATTCCAGCATGCAGGGCCCGAGGCTTTCTTTCATTTTCACCTCCATGTGTACTTCATGGAAATGTAGTACACGTGCTCCCCATTCATCCCTAAGAACCGGCTGATGCCCAGAGACCACGCCAGCCATTCATTAGAGACCCGTACCTCGACCTTCAGCACACCATTCCCTTGATCTGGCAGAACGTGCCGGGCCCCCGAGGAAGCCAACAGCGGCAGGGTGCGGGTTCCAGTCTACAGCATGGAACTGTGGGAGTCCGAGAGGCTCAGACCTGGGCAGCCAGAGCCAAGGCTGTACCCAAAGGAAGAGTCCGGGGCAGGGGTTCCTGCATTTCCACCTGCCCAGAGTTCACGGTTCACAGCCTGCGCCATGGCTGTGGCTCCGACATCTTCTAGGAATCTGTCCCATTCTGGCCTCCGCTGTCTCGACGTCATCTGGCTGGTGAGACTCAGACTCACTCCAGGTCATCGCTGCCCAGTTGACACAGCGTCACAAGGGAGCCAATTTTGCCGACACAGGCTCTAACGATAATCGATAATCATTTGCATTTGTAAAGGGCTTCACAGTTCATAAAGTGATTTCACATCCCTGGCTGTGTTTCTTCTTTTAATGACTCTTCAAGATGGGTGGAGCAGTGACCCGCCTGCCCCCATTTTGCAGATGAGGAAATTGAGGCTCAAAGAACGGAACCCAGACTTGAATTCGAGCCATTCATGACAAGTCAGGATATCTCCCACCACAACAGATCCATCTCCCCACTGATTTACTTCTCTTTTATTCAAAGAAAAATTACAGTCACTGCCTTCCTCCTTATCATAATGACTGTTATCGCTTTCCTACCTCTAGAGATTTGTCATTCACAAAACACCTTTGGAGCCACACATGAATGATCATAAAATGGTAAATAGAAGCATCCACCCTCTCTCCTCCAGCCGCGTATCCGAGATGCGTGTGACAAGCAAGCACGTGTTCATGAGGTTGTGCAGGGTGCGCCAGCTTATATTTAGTGTTGCTCCATAATAGCCCTTTAGTTTGGTGAGCTGAGCCGATGTACTCTCATCTCTCACCTTCTTCATTCACTGTCCGCTTGCCTCACAAGAGCCCTGTGGATCAAATAGTAAGGGATGCAGAAATATTCCCATTTACCTGATGGGAATACTGAGGTTCTGTTG
This sequence comes from Pedetes capensis, assembly GCA_007922755.1. Classification (NCBI taxonomy): domain Eukaryota; kingdom Metazoa; phylum Chordata; class Mammalia; order Rodentia; family Pedetidae; genus Pedetes; species Pedetes capensis. The sequence continues at coordinate 12,999 of VMDO01033506.1, forward strand.
CTGCCTGAGTTCATGCAGCTCAAAGCCTAAGCTCTGGCTCCTAAGAAACATTGCACACATATAAAAAAAAACTGAGGCCAAAAGAGAGCAGTAAAAGTTTAAACGCCTTACGACCCTCTACATGATTTAATCTATTCTTTGCACAAATGTGTGTGGCGTCTTTAGTTTGAGCTAGGCACCCTGATAGATGCCAGGGATAAAATAGCGACCACCACAGGAACAGGCTCTACTCTCAGGGAGTTGGGATTTTAGGAAGGAGGACAAGCGAGTCCCAGAGAAGCTCATCCCGAGGCCTGGGCAACATCCTCCCCAGAGTGGCTGGAGAGGGAGCGCGGCACAGGAGCCGAGGGTAGGGCATTGTCTTCAATTCCATGCACTATCGACATGGGAAGCATTTTCTCTTTCCTGTCTGAATCATCTGGCAGTTTCACCTACATTGAAATGTTCTTTCTCCTTAGTTCCTGGGACCTGCCTGGGCACTCTCTTCCGTTAGTCTGGACATCCAGCCTGTCTGTTCAGCACATTTATTGAGCCCCTACTTCCCTGTAGCGGTACCACTGTGGCATCCGATCCCATCAGATCTCGGAAGCTAAGCAGGGTTGGGCCTGGTTAGTCCTTGGATGGGAGACCGCCTGGGAACACCAGGTGCTGTAGGCTTGGGAGAAGGACCCGGCAACCCACTCCCAAAAAACAATCAGCCATTGATCCCCAGAGGATTACATCTTCTCTGCTGCCAGAGTGCTTAATACTCAAGAGAGTATTTTATGTCATCTGCCACAGTGCTTAATACTCAGTGCTTAATACTTAGTACTCATGAAATACTTCATATTCCATGTCATCTGCTCCATCAAGACAATGATTGCCATCCAGATGTAAAACACCCCCAGGAGTTTCAATAGGGTAACATGAATGATACGAATAATTTCTACCACTTCCTTAGTGCCAGCGACTGTATTTAAGTGACTCTGACACCATTTGAAAGTAAGACACAGCATTATTTTATATGCTGCTAAGGAAGGAAAACACTGCCAATTAACCGGAATGTGGCATTGATTGTAAATGTCAGAAGTGTTGGATGCAAACAGACAGGCATGTTAGAATCAATGAAATACAGTAAGTATAGCACAGACAATAGGCTAGACACTCTCCATGCATTATTTCATTCACTCTTCATAGACTACTGACAGGCAAATATCATTACCTTTGTTTTACGCACAATAACAAGACTCAGAGAAATTAAACTAAGTGGCTCAAGGTTACAAAGTTGTTCCTAATATTATTAAGAGGACCAGAGGAGGAACTAGCACAGCAGAGTCCTGAGACTTGAAACCAGAGCTTCCTCTCCTATACCAAGCCCATAAGGTCCCATATCGTATAAGTCAGTCAGTATGGGCTTGGTTATGTGGCATAAGGAATAGCACCAAATTTCAGAAACGTACATCGACACAGATTCATTTTTTGGTTTATACACATCTACTACATTCATTCTAGTTACTCAGGCTTCCAGATAATCACAGCTGCCACCAGCATGTCACCAATCACAATTCCAGAAGGAAAAGAGATCTTGCTAAAAAGATCCCGCACTAGCCATTAAATGCTTGGCCATGGAAATGATGTATGTCACTTCCTCTAACAACTCCTTGGCTAGCGCTGGTCACAAGGTCCCACAACCCACTGACAGCCCAGGAAATACAATCCTACCTGGAGCTCACAGAGGGAGAAAATCAGAAATATTTGATGAGAGGCCCTAATGAATACCAAGTACATCCAAAAGCTATCAGTAGAATTTCTCAGAAGCATAAATGAGCTGACTAGACACTTTTCAAGAGAGGAACTGTAAATGGCCAGTAAATACATGAAAAAGTGTTCAACATCTTCAGCCATCAGGGAAATGCAAATCAAAACTACATTGATTTCTGGGTATGGTGGCGCATGCCTCTGATCTTCATGACTCAGGAGGCTGAGGCAGGAGGATTGTAAGTTTGAGGACAGAGGCAGCCTATATAAGTTAGTGAGACCCTGTCTCAAAAAAAGAAAAAAAGGTTGGGGGGACAGCCCAGTGGTAGAGCACTTGCAAAGCATGTTCAAGGTCCTGGGTTCATTTCTCAAGTACAAAAGGAAGAGAGAAAGGAAAGAAGAAAGGAAGGAAGGAAAAGGAAAGAAAGAAAGAATAAAGAAAGCAAACTACACTGAGGTTCCATCTTGCTCCAGTCAGAACGGCTATCATCAAGACAGCAAAAGCAGAACAAAAAAGAAAAGAAAGAAAATTACTGGCGAGGACGCGGGGGAAAAGAAACCCAGGGCAAATCAGTGCAGCCACTTTGGAAATCAGTATGGAGATTTCTCAAAAAAGCAAAAGTAGGATTACCATCTGATCCAGCTCTACCCCTCCTGCATGTGTAGTTGAAGGAATCTAAGCCAGCATTTACTAGAGGTATCTGCATATTCATGTTTATTGCACCGCTATTCCCATTAGCCAAGTTATGGAATCAACTAGGTGCCTGTCAGTGGAGGAATAGACAAAGAAAATGGTATATATATATATATATATATATATATACACACACACACAGTGGAGTATTAAACAGCCACGAAGAAGAAGAAATGGAAGAAACTGGGGGCAACTGGGTTAAGCAAAATAAGCTGGACTCACAAGGGCAAATGTTACATGTTCTCTTTCGTATAGGAAATCTAGAGGAAAACAAAATAAAAAAGACACTAGAGTAGAAGGGGGCTATGAGGGAAGAGGAAGAGGGCCAGGGGGAGGAGAGAGACCGTGATGGAGGATATGCATAATCAGAGCACTGTCTATGCGTGTTTGCAATGTCACAATGAAGCCTATTATTTTGTACAATTGATATACACTAATAAAAAAAGGTCTTCTCAGAGGGTCCTTCTCCATGTTCAGGGGCTAAAGCCAGCCCGTCAGGGTATCTGGGGTCTTCAATCCCTGATGACTTCCTGTGCATCTCAGCTCCCCCTCATTCCAGGGCCACCAGCGCTGGGAAAGAGGAGCGGTGACTGATCTGGACACCGTCCTTCTGGGCCCGTCTCTGGCCTCTTGGGTCTCTGCCTGAGGCCGATGGGGGGACCCGCTGGGCTTTGTTTTCCCAGGGTTTCCTTTCCCCCGAATGCTGGCTTAGCCCTTGCCTATCAGACGCTGATAAGGTCACGGAAAAAGTGAGGCTATGGCTGGAGACCGGAAGGGAGGCCTGGGAGAGCTGGGAAATTTTCTACCACGGCAGGAAAGGTCTGTCTTGTGTCTCAGTCTCCCCGTCTTTGGTCCCCAGATTTAGGAACTCGCACACATTTTCCATAAACTGATTTTGTTGTGCAGAAATTGACGAATGAACTCAGACAAGAAAGTTGTGGTGGAAAACAGCCACAGAGATACTGCCCGCCAGCACCTGGCTCTAGGTTCAAGCAGACAAGGGGGGCTGCATGGCGGGGAGGGGGTTCCTGCTTTTCTACAGGAAATTCATCTTCGCTTGCTTCCTGCAATGGCTGGGGCTCAGGCCTGTGGGCTTCGGAAGTGGTCCATTGTGCTGGATCACCAGCGGTCGGACTTAGACCTGCAGCAATATTAGGCTGATGTTGTTGTTGTTAGGTGCCGTCGAGTTGTGTCCAACTCATAGCAACCCTCATAGGGTTTTCAATGGCAGATTGTCTCGGAATTGCCTTGGGAGTGGATTGCCAGGTCCTTCTCCCATTTTTGCCATGCTGGGAATTGAATTTGAGACCTCAGAGATTGCAGAGTGGAGCTCTACCAAGTGAGCTAAACCCCAGCCCAATATTAGGCTAGCGGTGACTATATTGCCATAGACTTTTGGAGGGATCCTAAGAAATGGGCTAAGCAAGCATACATAAAAAATGAGCATGGAGCAGTGGCTCATACCTGTCATCCTAGCAACTTGGGAGGCGGAGGCAGGAGGATCACAGGTTCGAGGCCAGAAGCAGCCTGTGTAAATTGGTGAGACACTGTCTGAAAATCATTGTTGTTGTTAGGTGCCATTGAGTCACGTCTGACTCATAGCAACCCTCATAAGGTCTTCAACGTCTGATTGTTTGGGGATTGCTTTGGGAGTGGATTGCCATGTCCTTCTCCCTGTCTGAAGATAAAAAATTTAAAAATGGGCTGGGGGTGCAGCCCAGTGGTGGAGCACTTGCAAAGCATGTGCGAGGCCCTGGGTTCAACCCCCAAGTACAGCGAAAAAATAAAATAAAATAATAATAATTATGTTGTTTTACTTAGGTGCCATTGAGTGGAGTCGCATCCGACTCATAGCGACCCTCTTAGGGTTTTCAATGGCTGATTGTTTCAGGATTGCCTTGGGAGTGGGATGCCACGTCCTCCTCCCATTTTTGCGGTGCTGGGAACCCAACCTGGGACCTCAGAGACTGCAGAGCAGCGCTCTACCCACTGAGCTAAATCCCAGCCCTTCAATAATAATTATGGCAATTCAAAAATGGCGTTTGTGGTGACTGAGAAATGCACGTGAAGACGACTTCACGAAAGGGACCTTCAGGGTGGGAGAATCGGGGTCAGGACAATTTTTCTCATAACCAGGGTGGGGGGCACTTTCCCGCCTCTCCCTGGCTGGAGGCTGGAAGGCTGCCACGTGGCCCTTGAGCCCCGAGAGCTCAAGGTCAGCCACCAGACCACACATTGCCCCCACCCTGGAGCCACGCCAGGCTCAGAAAATATTTGCTTTGGCCCTCCAGAGTCCAAGCGGCTTCCAGAGTGCAAACAGCGGGGGCCTGGCCATGATGTGACCTGATGGGGGCCGGGGATGGCCACAGGGGACTTGGTGTGAGCTTGGGGGCCTGGAGCAGGTTCCTGGGCCTCAGCCCCAAGGTCGCCCTGCCCAGAGGCCCCCGATTCTCGCTTGGGC
>VMDO01033507.1:5259-17991 GCA_007922755.1 Pedetes capensis
CATGTATATATATATATATATACATATATACATGTCTGACATGTAGTCCAAATTCGGAGCCAATTATTTTAACCAAATTCTACGAGGAAAGCAAAAGTTTTAAACATCAGTTCACTTGCTGAATTATTAACATAATATTTTGAAAGAAGGCTAATTCTCTAAATGCAATAATTTAAGAATAGTACAAAATGTCTGACAAAGTTGAATATGTGGGAGAGATGAAAAGTAGCAGTAAGGAAGCTGGTACCAAGGGAAACATATAATGAAAGTTTGAACTGTTGCACTTATAGTAAAATGTATGTGGACGTTGAAAGCTATTGAAAAAAGATGTTTTGTTTTTATTTAATAGAAAAGCTCTAAGGAAATAAATTTATTTTCATGTTATCAATACTTTTCCAATAAAATTTTGATATTTTTCTGACAAATCCAGAAACTCAAATTCAAATTTCAGATTCTTCACAAATATATTAAATGCTTATGATTATTTTAGGCATTATCTTAGGTAAGATGACATCTCTGCGTATAGATTTCTCTGAGTATAAACACAACATATTTATACCCATTGGTACAATTGAGTTTAATGAAGTGACTCAATGTTGACAACAGACAGGGACTTGGCAGCTACTGGACAAGGAGTTAAGTAATATGGCTTTAGTGAGCACAAAACCAGCTCTGATTGAGATTACGGTCAGTCATTTGCAGTAGTGATCTCATTCAATTGATTTAATCACTGTCTACACTAAAGTTCAGTCCTAGGTTCTTTGTACTTAGTCTGTTTTGAGTGAAGGTGACAAGCCCATTAAGAATATAGTATTTAAAACTGTGCATCATTTCACATTTCCTTCTTGGTTTAGTTGAATGGAATCCATTTAGGAAATGAAACTGCGGCTCTGGAACTCATTATGTTCTCTTATTTTTCTGTCCATAATTTTATTTTTTAATACTTCATCTTCTCTATTGAGATACTAAAAGATTAACATATGCTTATTGGATAGTTGTTCTATCTTTTCTTCACTATCCATTAACTGTAGAATATTATTCTAAAATATATATCTATTCGTCAATCTTTTTTCCACCTTTTTGTATGGACAGAGATTAAAGTAAAATTTCATTGTTGTCCTTAACTTTCTGTAATGCTTAGTTTCATGAGACATGTGCTTTACATTTATATTTTTCTTTGGTTATGTGCTCTTATTTCTATCTTTTATACATTTTACTTAAATTTTCAAAAGTTGTGCTTGAGATTTCCCTTGCCTCTCACACTATTGCTTCTAAGTGGTTTCTCTTTTTTCCCACCATGAAAGCAAATTATAATTGCATAATTAGAAATATGTTTTCTGAGAGCTTGTTGAGTCTCTTGAGGCAATTTGCCTCTTCCAGTTTCAAAATACAGAATTGGCCCAATATTCTGAGTTGATGTCTTGTGTCTTCCTATCATCTTCATGTATGTCTCTTCCTATCAGTCTATTTTCTAATGGCCATAATAAATACGTAAGTTTTTCAAAGACACTTCAAAAAACAATTCAACTGTAAACTTTAATATCTCTAGGTAGTAGCTTCCTCTCAATCTAATGTATTATTAATCATTTTGATTTCTTTTCCTTCTTCAAAAAATTGTAAAACCAGATGTTCTCTTTGCATTACTTCCTGTTTCTATCTGGAGATTCTTTATCTGCTGAGATAAATTAAGGTAGAGAAAGAAGAACCTAGGACATTTTTCCTTCTTCTACAGTACCTAGATATTGATTGCCTGAAATGTGAAGAAGACACTGTAGTGGTTGTATTGGAATTGCATTAATCTTTTAGTGATGCAGTGTGGGTGCTAAGTCTTGAAAAGATTTGTAATTCTAGTCCCTTTTTTCTGGAAAAAAATAAGTGTCTTACACCTGTATTCCCATGCCATTCTGTATGAATCATTATATATATATATATATATATATATATATATATATATATATACACATTAATACATTGTATTTTAATTACCTAATTACTTGATTTTTCTCCCCTAGATTACTCTTATCTCCTTAGAGATATGACTTTGAATTCATTAATTTACTATATATTTTAGAGATATTTTGAAATTAGATTCAGTAGAATGTGATAATTGATTACATGTGGTGGAGGAGTAAAAGAGGGCATCTGGAACCATTCATGTGTTTCTGATGTCAATGAATAAAAGGAAAAAGAGGTCATAAAATAAAATATGAGATATAACTAGAAGATTTATTTACAGGTATATTCTGATAGATCATTGAGCTGGCTCTTATGATACTATTAATTATAGATGTATTATTGCTTATGGAAATAGTAACATTGTTTCCTAAACTAGTTTTGCAGATGAATATTTTCTAAGATACATTGAATATTCTAATTTTGTAAAATTTTGTATGCATTTTGTTTGTATACATATTGTATACATTTTGTATGTTGCATTAATTTTATATTCCCAATGCCTATGCCTAATGTGTTCCAGTTATAAAGAATGGACTGAGTAGATGTTGGTAAATTTGTACGGGCTGTAAATAGTAGGCTACATGCTTTGTAAATAGTAGGCTACATGCCCCAAAACTCTCCCCTTTTTTCAGACATGTAATGATATCTAAGGTGTTCCAGAGGCTTTTGATGTAAAATTGAGTAACACCTTTGTAACATATTAAATTTTCAGTGAAGAAGGAATAACATCCATAAAATATTTTCAGAAATATTTCATTCTTTGTTTGAGTTCAAGAAGTTGGATTTGAAGGAAAATAGCAAGAAAAAGTCTGGGAAACCAAAATTCCCATCACATGCCCAGACGCAATGTAGCCGTTGGTTCATAGTCCTTATCTCTATGTTTCTACATAAGAAACTCAATAAATGATAAGAATGGAGAATACTGATTACTTCAAAATAGACTCTTTTTAATACAACTTTAAGAAATCATATTAAAAATATTCTGATTTATTCCTTTAGAATCTGAACGCAAACTACCACTTGAAAGACAATCTTATCCCCACGGAAACTTTTTGTATGGATAAGGAAGTGGTTTTTTTTTTTCTCTTATATTTATTGTCAAATGCTTAAAATTATTGACAGGAAAATAAGATTTATGACAAGTTCATAAAATTCAAATTTCATTGTTTATAAAGTTTTATTGATCATAGCTATGCAAACTTAATTGCCTGTGATCTGTGGCTACTTTCACAGTGTCTTGGGGGAATTGAATAGTTGTGACAAAGACCATACAGATTATAAAGCCTAAAGTATTTATCATGTGGTCATTTGTTTAAACAAAATGTTTGCCAGCTTATTAACTAGAATAAGCAACATACTTTAATAGTACAATTCTTTTACAATTTCACATATACCACACAATGAGAAAGCAAGTCAATAATTTGTTGCTTTTAGTAATATAAATATTAAGAGAGTTAGTGGGTTAAAAAATAATTTATTCAGTAAAGATTAGTGATTTATTATTGTCTCAAAAATGCCTGATATAAATATGCATATGGACCACTTCTATGCTTATATTCTATGGCCATTAGAAATATTAACAAATTATATTTTATTTCTTATTGCTATCTTTGTTATGCATTCATCATGAAAATTAATTGACAATTTGATTTCTGTCATGATTTCTCGTCCTATAGTATGATGACAATTATTTGGCAATGCCTTAAAGTAGTAGACCACACACAGGAAGAGATTAATTAATTCAGAGGGAATTCTAAACAATCATGTTTAGAGAGCACCCCAAATGATTGTGACAAAGTAATCTTCACAGCCACATAAAGACAGTGTACTCTATTACTTTTTAAATCATGTTGTGAATTCCTGACACTGATGGTGAATTGTAAAAAGTTGCTAAAAAAGACCCTCTAGCAGGAACAAATACAAAATTTGATATGTGGATAACAGAGTACTTTTTCTTTTAAGCTATTAAACTCCAAGTTATATATCCCAAATAAGCCTAGAATTATTGACTTGGATCTCAAAGCTCAAGCAGCTGAAACAAGAGCAGCCTGAATCTGGAGGTTCAGAAGAAGTCTACCAGGAAGAATGTTAACTCTACTTAAGTACTATTGACAAGTGACCACATGTTATACTGTGTTTATACGAGTGTTTAAGAGCTCATTGATATTTTTGTTCTTTTTATGTTTTGAGAGAACGATAGGTACATACAAAATAATATACATGCAAAGATGCTTTTACAAAAATTCTATAACTTCAAAGTATAGTTGGATTATTGTGGACATTTTTACTCTTAGTGATAATCAATTTTATATTTATAGTATTTATATGATTTTTCTTCTGTACTGGGAGTTGAACACAGGGCCTTGTGCTTGCATGCTTTGCAAGTACTGTACCACTGAGTTGTGTTCTCAGCCCATTTATTCACTTTTTGAGAAGGTCTTGCTAAATTACACAGTCTGCCTCTGGTTTCAAACTTGCGATCCTCCTGCTTGCATGTCCCGAGTCGCTGGGATTACAGGTGAGTGCCAACATGCATAGCAACATTTATATGAATTTTAATTGTGACTTTACAAATAAATTACAAGGCTTCAGTTTTAAAGAAGATATTTCTTATAAATCTAATTTTATTTCCCTTTAAAAATGGGAATTCTAAAAGCTCAATTCTATATTTATTATTAATACACAAATTTTAAGAATATTGAAAAAGCCTTTTTATTAACTCAGTTTTGTATTCCCTTATCCATTTTATATGTTTCTACTACTATTTCTTGTCAATACCTCCTCAAACTTGTCAGATACTCTTATTTGTCATATCTCCTGTTTGTATCTCTCCAGTGAGACATTTTTCATTGTACCATATCTAATGTTGTCTTGCTCTTCGTATTTGAATTAACCCTATGTAGAGTGCCACTGTGGCAATGATTAAATGCATTACAATTACTGGGTCCTATGCACATAAACTGTAATTTGGGGCCTATGACATTTCATCCTTATGCATCCCTAGACTGGTATAGGGAAAAAAAAAACACAAAATAAATTACAATAGAAATGAATACATAAAAGCTACCATTGAATTGAATATCATAATACAATTCAGCACAAAATAAACTAGTAACTTCTTAAAAGAACAAATTAATCATCTCCACCTATTTAGAAACTTGGGCAAGGTACCTCATAGTATAAGATGCAAAAAAAAAAAAAAAAAAATCCCTGGAAGAAATACTTATCTACTATATTCACACACATGTTTTTTTTTAAAAAGCTATCTGATATAAGGGGCTGGGATTTAGCTCAATTGGAAGAGCGCTGCTCTGCAGTCTCTGAGGTCCCGAGTTTGATTCCCAGCACTGCAAAAATGGGAGAAGGACATGGCAACCCACTCCCAAGACAATCCCAAAACAATCTGCCATTGAAAACCCTATGAGGGTCGCTATGAGTTGCACACGCCTTGACAGCACCTAACAACAACAATAACAATCTGATATAAAGAATTTCAGCAACAAAATGGCAAAATTAAATTGGATTGACACTTTAACATAAGACCTACTTATTCTTAATACAATTTCTCAAGTCTTGCCAGTTTAAAATCATATTTCAGTGAAATGATATTTGATCTCATTGGTATCTGATATACTGCATTGACTATGTTATCACATCAGGGATTAATGTGAATGTATTTATTTTAGCTGCCAAACTGAAATGGCACAATCCATAGTAAAACTTCCTTAACACATATGGACTATACAAGCTAACAACTATAAAGGTGAGTACTAACCAGTAAAATCTATGACTCAGGCACAGAACAAAGATCAGCTCACACCACTGAATCAGACATCTCCTGGAGAAATTATTACTTTTTCTCTTACCATAATGAATTAGACTGAGAGTGGAGCTTTCCAGAAACAGGAAATCAGCATGTGTGGTCTATAGTATTTAGCCTTTATTCTACCTAAAAATATCACCTTCACACAGCAGAAAATTTAAAATGACTAAACCATCCTGTATTATTTCACAGACATCATCTGAGATCTTTCTAATGAAAACACTGTGATGTAAATCATTGATGTTGATAGCCCTTCAATGCAAAAATCAGTGACCTTATTTTTCACCTGTCTCCTTTATGTTCATGATGAATGAAAGCTAAAATAGAAAAGAAAGCAATGACTTCTTATTTTAAAAGGAAAAGTCTTCATTGTATGATTTTCAAATCCTTGACACAGATAACAATACTAATCTATGAATAATAATAAAAAAACAAAGTGTAGAAGAGAATGCTCAAGGCTACATAGTGGCAGATTCCAAGGGAATGACAATATTAACCTTTCAGATATATAAATTGTCCCATTCATCTGCAAAAGGAGCCACTATTCTCTGCTCTGCATTAAGCACCTAGAAAAAATGGTTCTTAGAATAGAAAAATATAATAATAACTCAAGATGTAGCTCTCTTTTTAGGGTATTTGTTATTTGTTGACCTCTGCCCAGTCAAAAGCCTATAGGATCTGGCTCACATATGCATAAAATTATATAAACAATTATAATTTTTTTCTTGTGATTTTCAGTCATTTGTAAACCCTTAAATAATTTCCTATAATTTACATGAAATTATCAAACTGGGAACAAATAAAAAATTCTTTTGCTCTTCAGGTAAGATGTGTCTTATTTCCAATTAGATGCACAATAATTCTGTTGTCCACCTTAACTCAATATCAAACACTTAAAGATACCATTATTATATCTTTAATTTTAACTCAGTGAAAATTTATCTTTTGAAATATAAATCCATTCATTTAAATGTAAATATGAAAATATACTCATTGAGTATTTCCTAGTGACAGACATTATGTCAAATATGTGCTTCTTAAGTCTTCTTGCCTATTTATTTATTTACTTATTTATTTATTTTTGGTCTGGGAGATTGAACCTAGCACCTTGCATATATTGTGCAAGTGCTGTCCCACTGGGTTGCAATACCCACCAGATTTTTTTTTTTTTTTTTTTGAATCAGAGTCTCATCAACTTATACAGGCTTTCTCTGGCCACAAAGTCACCAAGTCGCTGCCAAATTGCTGAGATTACAGGAGTGTGCCACATGGCCCGGCTCCTGGTAGCTTTTTCTGGTCAACATCAATACCACAGGAGGATACTGAAGCTTAGAAAAGTTAAATTATGATCTTGAAATGGGAAGCTATGAAATGTAAATCCTAGGGTTTGCACATTTATTTTAAATGATGACCTTAACACGTAATAAGTACCCCCTAACAACAACAATGCTAGTCCACATGGAAGTGTCAACTCACTGAGAATTCCTATTTCATACTGAGTTATAGTGGCAAGAAAATTTATGCCAGTCAAGATTTAAGTGAACATTAACATTACTACACTGAACAGTGTTCTACATATGCAAATAGATTTATAGAATTGGTTTTTAAATTGCTAATATAAACAATTATAAAAAGTAACCAATATTTCTTGTGTTCAACATTAATGAAATATTCAAAGAATTTTCATAATCTGAAACATTTGATTTCATATTCCTTCTTTAGTATAGGACCTATGAAATTAACTGCACTATAAAAATGGAGTCCAGCCACTGTGGAAATCAATATGTGGATATCTTAAAAAACTGAAAATAGATCTGATCTACCGTATGACCCAGCTATAACACTACTGGGAATTTACCCAAAGGAAGATAGGTCATCATACCACCGAGACACCTGCATCCCCATGTTCAGTGCTGCACTTGTCACAATAGCAAGGATATGGAATCAAGCAAAATGCCTTTCAACAGAAGAATGGATGAAAAAACTATGGCACATATACACGATGGAATACTACTCAGCAATCAAGAAAAATGAAATAAGGTCATTTGCGGTAAAATGGATGGAATTAGAGAAAATTATTTTAAGTGAACGAACCCAAGCTCAGAAAGAGAAACACCACCTGTTCTCACTCATATGTAGGAGTTGAATCAAAATTATAAGGAGGAAACATCCTATTCAAAGATCAGATCAAAATAAAATGGAAAAAAAGCTAAGAATGGTGTCAATATAAATGGTCTAGAAAATGCATGCAATTGTTCTGACAAGATAATAACAAAGTTCACTACAGGAAAAATTTCTATCTTAAACAGAACTGGGACTCAAATACATATAGAAAATTATTACCAAGTAAATGATAGAAAGGGCTTAATTGGGGAGGGTGGGGGGGCATACAAGAGGGTAAGGGGGAACCTATATGAATAATGTACATTAAAATGCAGATATGTAAATGCCACAATGAAAAGCATGTCAGAATGAATCACATTAAGGTGTACATTAAAAATGTCCAATAAAAAATGAAGTCTAACCTAAAGAAAATAAATCATTGAGATTAAAAATATAGCATTGTTTTTACAATGTTGGGAAGAATTTAGAGCCTGAGTGACATTACAAAAAAGTTTTTCAGTACTTGTTTGTTGAACCCAGGCCCTCACTCATGCTAGGCAAGTGTTCTACCACTGAGCTGCACACCTATTCTCCTTTTCAATATTTATTTATTTACTTATTTATTTATTATGTATTTATTTATTTTGAAACACTATATTGCTAAATTTCACAGGCTGCCTCTGGCCTCAAACTGGCCATCCTCCTTCTTTAGTCTCTCCAGTCGCTTGTATTACAGGCATGTACTATAATACTTGGAAACAATGCTTTTGCTGCATTCTGGAAGGTTTTGTAGAACAAATCTCTAAAGAGTAGCAGTAAGAGATGGTAATCTTTAGATTATAATGTGAAGTTCCTAACACATTGGACAATGTTGTTAAACCAGGGCTTTAAACCTGAGAAAAACTGGGTTCAGTTTTGGGGTTGAGTTCAGTATGTTAAAATTTAGAGGGTTCTGGTTAAGTTTAGTTTGGGATTTAAAATTTTAATCCTTTGTGTAGATAGGTGAATACTTTTATAAATTTTTAAATGATGATACAAAAACAGCAACAACAATAAAGTAAAAAATAAAATTAAATTAAAAAATCAAAACAATAAAAGCAGAGACTACAACCAACTTTCACTGGGTTTGGATTCAGCTTAAGGTTCAGAAAAAGAAATGTTAATGCTTGAACCAGAACTGAGTTCATGGTTAAGGTTAGGGTTAGGGTTAGAGTCAGTTAGGGTTATGGTTCAGGCTTGGCTTAAAACTCTGTTATCTACACACAGGAATTAAACATGAACCTGAAACAAGCTCTCCAAATTTTAACATATTGAACCCATGTCTGAACCTGAATCCAATTTTTTGCTGATATAAAGCCCTGAATTAAACTGCAAGTCAAAATATGAAAGATTATTTTCAATGCATGTGTTTTTGAATCAGTGATATTCACAAGCAACACAATAATATTCTCTTATTAAATGTCCCACAGCTGAAGTAGAGTTTCCAAACATTTATAACTTTATAAAATTTTCATTTATCTCTATCCTCCAAGCAGCCATATGAGCTATTGGAATCATCTGCCTCCAATAAGACATTTATAACTGCACATCTGTCATTGAGGAGTACTAGTGAATTCATATAAACTTGCCAATAAAGTCTAATTACAATGCCCAGTACTGGCATTATCCCTAAGAAAGAAAAGTTGATTAGTACAAATAAATGTATATACACACACTATACAAAAATGAAGATGTGCAGTTAATATAAAGTGATAGTGTTTAGAATTCTATTCTGTATTTCCATTCAGTTACTTACCCTAAAAAGCCAACATTGTGGGTCACTTGTTACATGATTATTTGGTATTAATTCTCATGGTAGTTTTCTATCCGTGGAGTTTACTGTGAAAGCATATACTTTAGATTATTTAGTCCTTACACCAGTCTTCTGGTAGTCTGTGATAGGGTGAGCACACACAAGGATGCATTTCATACTCTGTATGAGTTCCCTTGGTGTATTCTAGAAGGGACAGACGTATCTTTATCTTTGGAGGGTCTCAGCTCCAGCTTCAACCTGTTTGTACAATCATTAATTCTACATTTTAGGGCAAAATAACTAATGATCTGCAAGTTAAAATACTGTGCAAGTAAAAGGAACTGATACCTATTATGTATACAACTTAACATCCTCAAAAATGTTTGACACAAGCTAGGACTCAAACATTTATTAAGTATAGCTTACAATAAAACAATTCCACAACTGCTCTAAAGAATTATGGTGAGGATTATCAGAAGTCAAATGTGAAAAAAGTAACATAGTACATAGCCATTGAAATCAATTACAAGTTCGGGTTTTCTCTTTTTCTACCTTTTCCTTTTGTCATGAATACTCATGAGATCCCCACGTTGTTTGTCTTTATTTAGATCTCTAAAGACAGATCACCTATATAAATTGCTTATACTAGTAGCCTTTGGTCAATTTTTTGGATTCAAATTATTAAATCTAGTTAAATGGGTTATGAGATTGTCTAAAAATGTGGTATTTTGTATTGAATAAAACACTTTTGCCTGCAGCCTTACCACTGGCATCAGATCCCATCAGACCTCAGAAGCTAAGCAGGGCCAGACCAGTTAGTAGTTGGGTGGGAAAGTGCCTGGGAACACCAGGTGCTATAGGCTCGGGAATAGGATGTATATGGCATTGAGATTTTGATACTGATTTTTCCCCTTGGGAAACCTTGACATATTCAAGAATATTAATTCACTGTTTAAATATTTTTTGTTATGCAAATGTCTACAAATATATTTTTCCATGACTAACTCTAAGCCATTTATTTTTCATTTGTTTCACTTGCAATATATCTGGTTTAGGCACCAGAAACTGCTTTCAAATTTAAAAATAACAAGAACTTATTATCAAAAACAAATGGCAATTCAATCTTTGTTTCATGGGTCAATGGTGATGAGGCCTAAACTTCTTCTACATAGTTCCCCTCTCAAAAACATTGTATTCTTTCTTAGAAACTACCACTTTATATCTGAGAGATGTCTGTCTCTTATTTCTGAAGACTACATGTTCAAATGTTCAAATTCTCTAAAGAAAATAAAATTCCATAATTCTAATTGGATTTATAACCAAAGAATGGGGTATTTGACTATGTCAATCAATCATATTTCTGAATATGGGCATGAGATTCAATCTCAATCTCTGTATCTGGAAAATAGGAACTGCTGTTAATAGCAGATAGATACTCCTTAAATGCTTATCTTCGTCCAAATCTGACACACAATTTTTAAAAAATTATTGCACTTGTTATAAATGAGTTTTAGAAATATAACCAAAACTATATATTTAACTCATCTTAAAAGTAAGACATAATTTATCATTAATTACATTTGATTTCATGTCATGATCACTGGTTGATATGCAGGACATTTTGTGAACTCTAGCTATGGCTTACCATGTGCTATTGACCTCTCATTTCCTGATAAGTTTAGCCAGGCTTAGGATGTCCAATATGTGAAAAAATGCACAAGACAAATATAATAAAACACCCATATGGGAAAACACAATGGCCACTAATTTATAATGGATATCATATTCTGTTGAGATGGAATAGAACAGATATTATTAGGCTTTTCTTTTTCTTTCTAAGGCTTTTGTTTTGGTTTTGTTTCTTGGAAGATTTTGTTTCCTAAAGATTCTGACTGGATGGTTACTGCTCATTCTTGATGATCTTTCCTTCCTTGAGAGACATTTTTAAGTAATTGTTTCTATGCCCCTGTCACTATCATCACAGTTCCATAAGCCCTTTCTGATTTAGTCACATTTTAAAGTATGGGCTTTATTTAGTTCCCCTAATTTGTGGTCTCCAAGTACAGTAGTTTCCGCTGAAAAATCTCCACTGTTTTATCACTCTCTCATCTCGGTAGTCATTTCTTTCCTATAATTTGTTTTCCCTAAGAAGTTACTAGAAGATGCAAGAGGTACCTAGCAAATTCCAATGGTATAAAATTCTATTACAACATCTCCTAATGTAGTCTGAAGTGGCACAAGATATTTGATCCAACATGTGTCATTTCATAGTTCATAAAGGTATAAAAAGGCTTGCTGATCCCTCTGCTGTGTAAGAACATCACTGCTTTCACCAGAAAGGAAGAAAGCAGTGTGGCAGGCTATCATTTCAACTTCAATAAACCGACTTCAAACACTCCCTCAGTGCAATCAAGTAGATATAATAACTACTGTAAAGCCATAAATCAAACTCATATGATGAACTCTATGGGTCGAAATACTTTGGCCTAACCTAAGACAAAAGATTCAGAAGAAGTTACTTCTCTCTAGTAAAAAATTACAGTTAACAAAGGATGTGGAAGAAAAGAAGAGGGAGATTGTCTATGTGGCCAAAAGAGTAGCAGACTAAAAAACTATGAGCTTATGCCACAGCAGAATGAGTGTGGCAAGCAATATTTAATTTAACTCTTCTGGAAAAATAACTAAACTTAAATTGATTCATTTGTAACTTACTGGTGACAATCACTATATGTGAGATTGCTAGCATCCATCAATGTTGGGTCTGCTTTTTATTGAATGCACATCTTGACCACATTTCCCAGGCTCTCTTGAAGTATGATTGTTGTTGTTGTTAGGTGCCGTCGAGGCAAGTCCAACTCATAGCGACCCTATGTACAGCAGATTGAAACACTTGCCGATTCTGTGCCAGGCAAACAATCTTATTTATGTTTAAGCCCATTGTTGCAGACACTGTGTCAATCCATCTGGTGGAGGGTTTTCCTCTTTTGCATTGACCTGCCACTCTTCCAAACATGATGTCCTTCTCCAGGGATTGTTCTCTCCTGACTACATGTCCGAA
>VMDO01033508.1:0-17885 GCA_007922755.1 Pedetes capensis
GAATTGGAATGGGGTAAAATCACCCATTTCCTAACTCATGCATAAGAAGGTAACCTCCACAAGTAGGTCTGGGATAGGAAATAAAGCTGCATGTGCATCAGTGTATTCAGTAACTGAAAGAAGCCCAATATGAGAACTACCATTGGTAAACTGAGGCAAGCATAAGGACAGATTAGAAAGGAATAGAGTGGTCAGGTAGGGCTGCAAGTCAGGATTTTGAGATTTTAAGTGTGAAGGAAACCAGGTCTGACTCATAGCAATCTTATGTACAACAGAACAAAACACTCCCCAAAACTTAGCCAGGCTCATAATCTTCTTTATGTTTAAGCCCATTGTTGCAGCTACTGCATCAGTACAAATAGTTGAGGGTCTTCCTTTTTTCATTGACCTTCTACTCTCCCAAACATGATGTCCTTCTCCAGGGTTTGGTCCCTCCTGACAACATGTCCAAAATACATCAGACACATTCTAGCCATCCTTATTTCCAGGGAGCTCTCTGGTTGTACTTCTTCTACAATGGATCTATTAGAAGAATAATTAGCTATGTTCTAATGGCAACAGTACCCTGATGGAGGATGGCAGAAGTCAGCGGCAAGACTACATAATCAGCCACTCTACTTTCTTCACCCCTGGCCAAGAAACAGACTCTGGAGTTAGGGAAATCAGAAACGTGCACATTCAAAAAAGACAGTGGAAATATGCTCATGAGGATTGAAGATGCTTGTAAAAGGAACTATGAAGAATTATTGACTTATTAATGCCTGAGAGAACTGTCCAAGGCATAGAGAGGCATGATGCTTAGAGAAATGGTAAGTATTTACTCTTATAAATAGATTTGCATCTTGTGGAAGAGGTTTTTGCATTTGAATTTAGATATTTGATATATTTTTCTCAATCAATCAATCAAAGTAGCAAAACTTAAAAAAACAAAATCTTGCAATGAGTTAATATTCTGCAATTTCAGTTCAGAGTAACTGTCCTGAGGAAATTATAATATTATGTTCTCCATAATATTAGTCATACTATTAGAGTGGAATGACTGTATCCTATGTAGCAACCCAAACTATGTTTTCCAAAATATCTTATCATCAGGGATATCTTCTGATAATACAGCAATAGGAGAAAATATATGCACACTTATATATAGTTTATAAAATATGTGTGTACATATATATGTACTCACACATATAATCACATACGTGTCTATATTTAAAGGAAACCTCATAAACTATTTATAATGATTATCTCTAGTGGGCAATATTACTGGTGACATTTAAAAAAATCCACTTTTAAAGCAATCATATGCTACTTTCTTTTCGGTTATTTGTAAAGTAAAATATATATTTTTCCATTCTTACAAGATTAACACAACTTGGAAATACGAGAGGGTTATATTTTATTTTAAGAAAGGTCTTCACAAATATAGTACATATGTAAAAGTTTGTATAAATGAGCACTAAAATAATTTCAGAATAATTTTATTATAGAAAAAGCAATGGAGAAAAGCTGCATCACAATAGAGACATATCGAATAGCACACGCGTCTCCTATGATGTATTTTTTCTCTAATTATGTTTTTATTTCATCCAACATAAAGCTATCTAAATTTAAAACTTGACCTTCTTCATAGAAGTTTAACATGTTCAATTGAATTATGAAGGTTTTCTTGCCTGGTAGCATTATTCAGAACTTGTACTGTTCCTAACACTTAATGAATTCTTAAGTGGTATTGCCACAAGATAAAAACACCTTAAAGTTATAACAATAATGAATGTCAAAATAAAAGCACAAGTGTTGTGTTATTTATTCATATAATTCTAAATGCTGTAAAAGTGCAATGCTGTTTAAAAAAAGTAAACACACGCACACACCACACACACAGGCAAAAAAGTGGTGTTTCTATTTGCTAGCTGCAGTGATACTAGCTGGTGGCAGTGGTGAAACCACATAAAATAGACCTGGTCTCCTAGATTTACACTGAAACAGTCTTGATAATAAAAAAGTTAACTTCTTATATACTACTATTTTATGATGTAATTACACTGCAGGTATAGTAGAACACACCACCACTTCACCCTTTCTTTCTGTTATGCACAGACATATTCCACACCCCACAAACACAGTTTATTATGTCCTGTTCCCAGCTGTGCATCTCTTCCCAGAGTTAACGGCTAAACAGCTGGGTGTTGATCCTTCTTATAGATTTTATTTGTTTGTATTGTATTACTATTGAATAATAAAAAATATATTTAAATTTATGTAAATTATTTATTCTCATTTTCCCTCTAAATTTGTGCTAAAAATCATATAGTTGAATTATTCAGAAGAAAATATTGCTATCCATACTATGATATTTGTTATACTAACTGGCTCATAGATCTGTTCCTATGATGTGAAATGTAAGAATGTAGTAAAAGGAGATTCTCCTTAGAATATTTTCTCCAAATCTGTGTTATAACTTCTGTTTTACCTAGATATGAAAAAGGTATGAGTAGAAACAAGTTACAGGTATGAATTGCACAAATTCCTTTTACTTGGCAAAAATATTTATCTTAAAAATAAGAAAAATAGGGAAAAAGGAAGAAAGTCACATTTTCCTCTTGTTAGTGTAATATAAAATACTTTTAAAAAGACAATTGACTTTTATCATTGACATAATGTTTTTTCTTGAAAACTAAGGATCCACTACAAGCTCAGTTATGCTTATGCCTCATTAGATGTGATTTAAAGAAATGTATTTTTAAAACACACTTATATTGAACTGTTGTTGTTGTTGTTAGGTGCCATTGAGTCGGTATCCGACTCATAGTGACCCTCATAGGGTTTTCAATGGCTGACTGTTTCAGGATTGCCTTGGGAGTGGATGGCTAGGTCCTTCTCCCATTCTTACAGTGCTGGGAATTGAACTTGGGACCTCAGAGACTGCAGCGCAGTGCTCTACCAACTGAGCTAAATCCCAACACTTTATATTGAACTAGCACTAAATTATTATTGTATATGTGAAATGCCTGCAGCCATAGCCCTGTGGCATCCAATCCTATCAGATCTCAGAAATAAAGCAGGGTCGGGTTTGGTTAGTACTTGGATAGGAGACCACCTGGAAACACCAGGTGGTCAAACCAGTGGTGTGGCAGTGGTGTGGAAACACCAGGTGCTGTAGGCTTGGGAGATGGACCCGGAAACCCACTCCCCAAAATCAATCCACCATTGAAAACCCTATGCATAGCAGAGAAGCACTGACAATAGTGTTTCCCCTATTGTACACAGGGACACTATGAGCTGGATACCGACTTGAAGGCACCTAACAACAACAACAACATGTGAAATGGTTGTGAAAAGATTGCTTAAGAAAAGAAATAGCAAGTACCTCAACTTTAAAAATAAGATTAGTTAAGTACTACTTATGGAGAAGAGATCAATAATACATTTCTTCCCAAAGATGCAGTTTTAAAATTCAAGATCAGCTATTGCTTGAATGTGTTTCCTCCAAAATTTCATGTGCTGGGAACATGGTCTCCCATGCAATAATGCTAGGAGGTGGAGCACAATGGAGATGATTATGTCATAAAGATTCCACCCTCAGGATTAGATTAATGCCACTACAAAAAATACTTGTGGGAGAAGTAGATTCATGATCTTCTGTTCTGCTGCCATGGGAGGCATAGCGGCCGTCCTCTCCAGAGGACGCAGAGTTCAAGGTGCCATCCTGGAAATAAGAGATTGACCCTTTACCAGATACCAAAATCTGCTAGCACCTTTATTTTGGCCTTGCTGGCCTCCAGAATGGTAATAAATGAATTTCTATTCTTTGTAAATTATCTAGTCTCAGACATTCTGCTATTGAGCACAAAAATAACTCAGATAGGATTCAAGTTCCTTAAAATGTAGCCCCTTCTACCTCTTTTCTATAAGGTGAAACTAAATACCTACCAGTTATTTTTTTAATATTTACTTGTCTGTCCTTTACATTTTCCCTAGTCACTATAGCTAAAATGTGATGAATCTCCCATTAAAAGGTGTTACAGACAGAACACAAAAACAGGTAGAAGAATCCAAAGATGCTAATGAAAGAAAATAAATTTAGCTAAGGAACTACATTGATTACTATCAGAGATTTACATTGGATAGCAAGTTCATTTCCCAGTTTTATTATACATTTGGCTTTTGTGATGACAGTCCTTACCTCAATTTTTATGTGAATACAAGTAATTCAAATAATATCATTTATTAGAACTTTTCAAAAGTATAAATATTTGAACTTATACCAAAGATTTATCAGGGTATTGTCATCATATTTGTCAATAAATCAACCCATAATGACTCAAGTAGAGATTTTGTGCATGTATGTATTTTCAGTTTTGCATTTCTAAAAGAGGAAGATCCTTAACAGATGGAGCAATATTGAACTTTACCCAGTGTTACATTCATCTTATGCATAAGTCCATGCAGCAAGCAAGCCAACTTGACAGTTTAATTCCACATTAGGATAATGCTTGGAAGGGTAATCCTATTCGCACTGCAGGATAAGAATGCCTGCGTAGTGGCTTTGGCCTATAAAATTGTTAGCAATAAATTCTGAGCTGGCATTATGAGCTTCTTAACTTCTAAACCAGCTTTTTCTTAGCATCCTGTTGCCAAGAGTAGGTTATTTGTCCCATAACTCCACCTGAACCATTATATTTTTTCTTTTTGAAATCATTTGGCAAATATTCAAAGTAATGAAATATGCTTTTATAATGGATTACCTTAATCTGTACATAATAGTCACATATATGTAAAATATATATAATGAGTCATAAATGAAATATATTTTGTTTATGACAGTATACTTAGAGAACACCAGGAGGGTATTCCTTTTATTTATTGTTACTGTATTTAAGGATTAACAAATCGGTAAACCATTTATTTGAGTCAAAACAAATGTTCACAATATTTTTAAAAAATCAGAAAGGAAATTCAGATACCTCTTTGCTTATTTAGCTTTTATAAACAAGCCCTTAAATCTAATTGCTCAACTGTATCTCTAGTCCATGTGTTTATATAATAGAGCTGACAGCTGCTGCAGAGTGATCAGACTTGAGCACAGGAAGGTGAGCTACAAGGACTCTGGAGAGATGTTTTCCCTGTCTTCTCCATTTGAACACTGGCTAGATGTCTAAGGCTTCAAGCTAGCAAGTGAAAACATATGTGTTTTAAAGCCAACTGGCTTTGCTCTTAACTCTTAGTTTTCCAGATGAAGATGGTAAGTAAATTAAAATGGAGAGCAGTTCTGAAGCATTCTTGAGTAGGTAAGTGGTGGTATCCTGTGTGACTTTACCTTGCTTGATTTCCAAACACTAAGGAAATTTAACTTGACCTGTTTCTCCTAAATACCTTTATTAGGGAAAAACAAAACATATACTCAACCAATAAGAAGAGGTTTCAAATTTGTAATTATGTAACTAGGGACTTTCCAATAGGAGAGATCAAATAACGCAACTGTGTTACTGGAACCAATCAATTATTTTCCTCTGCATTCGTTCCATAAAAACTTTGTGTTCTCTCTCTGGGGAACCACCAATACTGTGGAGTTCACTGACCTATGAATTGTTTATCCAGAAAAACTTTAAATTTTTATTGTGCAACAGTTTACTTTTTACCAGAGAAAAATCTGACACCCTGAGCCTTGAGTGGGAGCTTGACCTTTAACCATTATTGTCAAAAACAAAAAAACAAAAACAAAAAAACCGAGATATTATCAGTATAATGGAGTCATCCAAAGCCCCCAAACACAAAATCCTTTATTATTTAAGATATTGTAAGTTTCAATTGTATTGCTATATGAACTAAGATGTCTTTTGAAAGTTATTAATATAACATTTATTCCTGTAACAATAATCATCAAAATATTAAGGAATTTTTAAGGCACTTACAAAATTCTAATCAGTTTTGAAAGACACACTAAAATCAAACTAAACCTAACAAAAAATTCTCTTATTTTCTAATGTAGAGATCCTAAATATTATAAAATCAATAATTTTTATGAGATCTATTACAAAATATCGAAAATGACGTGCAAAAGCAACTAATTACAGAAATTAGGAACAGTATTTCAGCGCTTGGGGTAAGTAGTCTCTGCAGCTACTAAATACAAGGTTTGTACTACAATGAAAGTTACAAATAAGTTTTAAGTGGAAACTACGTTTTTTAGTATATTTGTTGTCTTTTTTTTGTTGGTCATGTAAATGATAATGGCAAACATTAAGGCTAATTTAAAAAAAACTACATAATTGGTATTGTGGGGTCACATGTGTTGCCCTACGTGGGGTACCAGCCTTCAGTCCCAACATAATGAGATTACACATTCGTGGGTCAATTAGAAATATTTTAAAAATAGTAAAATTTAAACTCTGGGGATTGTTTTGATTCCCCAGTACTGGTTAGTTAATCTTGAACTCTACAGATCTCAGTATGTCTTTCAGCTCAGAGAGAGGTTAATTATCTCTGGGAAAAAGTTTGATGACCTGCAATTCTCTTACTTCCAATTGTACCTGTATCATTGAGATGATGTTTTTTCCCCCAATTTCTCAAGAGTTCTCCACTGTTACTTTGTTTTCTCTCTTAATTGCAGTTCAAGATCCATGACCATCTTTCTTCTAAGTTATCCTTTTCAATTAATTATAATTGATATTACTTTGACACCAAAGCATGTCATTTATATTTTGTCACATATTTAATTAATATCTTGACTATACTAATTATTTAATTAATAGAGTATTTTCTAGGAGCAGTTTTATATTCATGGTAAAAATAGGCAGAAAACGGTTTTATTTATACACTTCTCAATTTGTCCACATACAGTGACTGTATTACTTTTATTCTGTCACTTTAATTATAGTTTTCAGTTTAAATATTATTGGAGGTGGATTTCATATTTGTATCTATAGAATCAAGAATATTCAAGAATGTGCATAATCATCATAGCTGTAAAAATCATCTATATCATTTTATTGCAGTCTTCCTCAGAAACATCAACTTCAGTGGAACGTACTACATGAAGAGTTTATTTTTTTTGTTTGTTTTGTTTTATTTTGTTTTGTTTTCTGGTTCTGGGTTGAATCCAGGGCCTCATGCTGTTTTGCAAGTGCTCTACCATGGAGACACACCCTGAGCCCATTTTTTACTTTTCATTTTGAGACAGGGTCTCCCTAAGTTACTCAGGTTGCCTCTGGCCTGAGCCTTGTGTTCATCCTGTTTCTGCCTCCTGAGTCACTAGTATCACAGACATGTGCCATCGCATTCATCTCAACCTGGAATTTTATAATAAGAAGCATTCTTTGACTCTCTTCAAGCACAATAGGATAATTTTATTACCTATTAAAGATACTTCCATGGGAAGAGGGACAGCAAGCATGTGACATTTCTGCAGAACCTGTCCTATTACCTAAGAAAGGGAGCCCAGGTTTCATTTTAGAAACTCTATGAGTCCCTTTAATGGGAGAAGGATGTGGCAATCCACTCCCGAGCAATCCCAAAACAGTCAGCCATTGAAAACCTTATGAGGGTGGCTGTGAGTCGGACATGACTCTACAGCATCTAACAACAGCAACAACATGAATCCCTTTATTGAGCTGGAGTTTAACTCTGTTTGTAGAGTGCCACTCTGAGCTTTCTGAGGCCCTAGGTTCAAACCCCAGTACCACAAAAGTGGGAGAAGGATGTAGCCGCCCTCTCCTGAAGCAATGAGCCACTGAAAACACTATAGGTGTTGCTATGAGTCAGATTTGACTCCATGGCACCTGACAACAACATGAGTCTCTTTATTGAAAGAGTAACTTCCTCCCTTATTATTGAAATCTCATAAAATATATTTTAGGAGATCCAAATGCATAATATTTTTCCTTTATTTAAGCTAATATTAAGTGGCCACACACTGTCGTGTTATTTGAACTTGTGATTCTTGCTTTAAAATACCATATGTGAATTTAGATGATACAAATTTGTGTCTCCATCCTTTATAAACATTAACAATGGATATACTCCAAAAATGATAAAAATAATGGCATTTATAGTTTATTTTACTTTTAAAATGTCTAGGCATTTTACATGGACTAATTTAATCGATCCACACACTATCTGATAATTATTTTTATCCAAAATTACTGATAAATTTCAAGGAGATGAATTTATGTGCACTGGGCCACTTGTTTTGTAAGTGATGGGAATGAGAGAGCTCAAGGGGACCCAACAGTCCTTGGAGCATTGGGCATTATGTTTTGTTAATGCACCATTAAAATCAACATTAGTATTAATTATAAGGGTTTTTTATTTATACTCTTACTGTGAGTGCCTCTTCTGCTGCTTATTTTCCTTCAAGGAAGCACAGATGTTGGGGGATGGGGAGATCTGATTCCCTAATTGGCAGCTGCTGGGCTCTCCCTTTCAGCTCTGGCTATCTCCAGCAAAAAGTCTATTGGCCAGCCAACCTATTTCACACCAGTACCTGCCATTGTAAACACTCCATGGATATCTCGAAGAAGCTACATGACCATAACTAAAAATATTTGCTACTGCCGTCATGTTATGGCCCCCATCACAACTGTTTCAAACAGCTTGAAGTGAACTTTCCCTGAAATCATTTCCATCCAGGCCAAAGGGAGAGCACTTCTGGCGACCTAAAAAAGGGACTGCTGTGATTGATGCAAAAGGGACAATACTATGGTTGGTGTAAACACAAACCTTTATTTCTAAGACAAGATCGATGTAATTTGTGCAAACACTGCCTTTCTGGCTATATGAGAAGGTTGTTCAGCTCACTTGAGTGAATGAGCTGAGAAACATCCTCTTGTGCTTCCTCGCCCAGTGTTACATTAGGCCTAACAAAAGGCTTCTTTTGAGTGGTCTGCTGACCATGAGTAGAACAGCCGAGATGATAACATGAAAAAGAAGAGGCAAAGACAATGGTGGTGATGAGAGCAAGAAATCTGATACAAAGATCTATGGAAGCACAGTGGCAACTTTGCCCACCATGGCATCTCTGATCACTGGCTGCTCCAGTTGGAGCTGGTACCAGGAGCCATGAAGCTCCCACTGCCTGTTAATAAGCAGAGAACGACCCTCCCCCACCCCATGCTGAGGCAGCTCAGATGATACTGGCAGTAGAGCCTAGAAACACGCAGCTCTCAAAGTAGGCTTTCAGGGAAAGGCAGCAAGAACCATGGCTTTTAAGGGGCATATCCTATTAATTGACTGGCAAATAGTAAAGCCGCAAGGCACGGATGGCGAGAATTAATAGCTGCAAAATCACAGTGATCTATAGAAGAAATAGCAGAAGCCACAAAAGGTCAGCAATAGCTGTCTCCTGAAAGGCAGCAACAGTGACAGCAGCTTCAGTGCTCAGTGCTAACGGGCAGCTGGACAGTTCATAAAGAGTGACCAGAGCAGGAAGAACAGGGCTGGGTGGTGGTAAAGAGAAGGCAAGAGTGGGTGGAGAGCTGAGAGTGAAGAAGTACAGAAAGCTGTAAAGAGCCAGAAAAGGAAAAACTACAGGGCCTCATTGCTAGAATTTCAGAGAGCTGTCCAGTCGAGGGGCATAGGTACTGTGGGCTTAGGAGCTGGAACACTGGCCACTGTAAGGGCTGAGAATGTTGATAACTAAATTCTCCCAGAAACTTCACCACAAGTTGCTGTTGAAGGCTGAAGATCCTCCTGAATTCCTAAACCACCTAATCCTCCTGAACCTACCTAAGAACTGTAACACCTAAGGGTGAGGACTCCTGAGCCCCTTGGCCTGCATAAGAGCTGTAGTACTGAGGATTCCTGATCCTCCGGGCTTATCTAAGAGCTGTCATACTGCAGAGTGCCACTTGCTGCTGCCACTACAACCTTCCAGTTGCCAGGGCTCCCTGCTGTCAAATGCTGAGAGACACAACAGGATTTTCTATTTACATCTATAGTTTTGTTTTTGTTTTACCAAAATGCCTTTGGAATGTATCTATGCTGTTTTGCAGACAGTCATCCTTTGTTCTGACAAGTCAGAAGTATGCTATTGTGGATTTATATCAAATTTGTTTTTCTGAGCATGTATATCATTTCTGGCTTCCTTTAAAAATTTTTCTAAAATTTTTGCCTTATCAATTTGGAGAACTTAGTTTAAGTTTTTTTGGTGTGTGTGTGTGTGTGTGTGTGTGTGTGTGTGTGTGTGTGTGTGTCCCCATATACTCAAATCTAAACCAACCTTGCATTTATAGTGGGGGTAAATCTTTTCATAATCTTTATAATTTTTATATAATCCTCAATATTTTGTTAAGTATTTTTAATTCTATTTCTCTCATCGCCCTCCAACGTGCAGTCTTCTCAGTTCCAGGAGATCACCTTGCTCTTAGGTAATGACTCTTTTCCTATACTAAGACCCAGAAAATGCTAACAGGAGGAAATCTGGAAATGCCCATGGAGCTATTCAGTACTACTAAGATTAACAGTCATCATAGTTGTTACTACATTAACTGAAATGAATTGTGTCTCTGATGTCTTACCCTTATAAAACAACATGCTATGTTATTCAATCAACTAACAAAACATAATTAAAAAGGCAAGTTCATAAGAATAATATGGCTATTTACATTCCACAGGTTACTTTGACATTATCTACATATGCTCAAAAAATACTGCTGACCAGGTTCCCTCAATGGGATTTTTGACTTAAGCGCTCTGTTTTATTTCATTGAACACTTCCTTTTATTATTCATTTTGTTTCTGTTTTTGTTTTAATCACTTCAAGTGATTCTGCTGGAAAGCCCCAGCTGAGAACAACTACTCTAAGTGAATAACTGTACAAGGTATGATCCAAAGATACAGTGAAAGTTAAAAAAAATTACAGTAAAAGACACACTTTGTGAATGTCTTTATTTGCTTTATCCTGGCTGCCTTAATGTCCTGAGCAGATTCAAAACATTTACATTTCATGGTCAGTTTGACTTTGGAGAAGTCACATAGTGTTAGATCCAGTGACTAATGTGGAAGACAACACGCTGTGTTGTTTTCAATTGACAGAAATTTCCATACAAGAAACGATTTGTGATACAGAGTATGGGCATGATAGGAGATGATACTAAAGACACAAAAGAGGACTTTCAAAGCTGCTTCAGAAAGTGGCAAGATCAATGGAATAAGTGTGTTTGAGGCCAGAAGGAGGATTAATGGCAATGTGTCCTTTTTTTTTTAATTTAGTCACTATATTTTTTATCACATCTCATAAATAATTCTTTTTTTTTTTCTTGGTGCTAGCAGATTAAACACAGGGGAGTTCACCATTGAACTTGACTCCTGTCTGATATTATTATTATTATTATTATTATTATTATTATTATTATTTTGAAACAGGATGTCTCTAAGTTATGCAGGCTGCCTCTGACCTTGAACTCATGATCGCCCAGCCTAACCTTCCCAAGACATCGGGATTGCAGGCATGTGCCACAGCCCCTGGCTCTTCATCATTAATTCTTAGGCAGCACTTCTAGAAAGTTATCCTTCCCAATCTTTGTTGTTGGTTTTATGTGCTGTCCACTTGATTCCGGCTCACAGCAACCTTGATAGGATTTTCAACCGCTGTTTGAGGATTGCTTTGGGAGTGGATTGCCACACCCTCCTCCAGTTTTTGCCACACTGAAAACTGAACCTAGGGCAGAGGACACTCTACCAACTGAGCTAAACACCAGCCCCAACTTTTTCCCATAGTGGAAGTGAAATAATGTGTTATGTATTAAGTAATTAGGCAAGAGAAGATCATAGGTCGGAGGCCAGAGGCAACCAATATAATTTAGCGAGACCCCATCTCAACATAAAAAAGGGGCTGGAGGTACAGCTCAGTGATACAGCACTTGTCTAGCATGAGTAAGACCTTGGGTTCAAAGCCCATTATAAAAAGGAAGCTACATCCCTACATTTATATAGATGTTTATCATTAGATTTTAATTTAATGTGATTTAATTTTTTACTTTATTATAGATATTTACATGATTATTAGGTGTTTTGATATGCAATTCTTTGTTTCTTTTTCCAACTCTTTCAATAAATATAAATGCTAATTAATAAATCTAATATACCTTTGAGAATATTTTAAGAATCTCTGTGAGCTGTACAGTAAAGCCAAGCCACTCTCTTTAAAAAGCTTGATTATAATTTAAGATTATTACTCTACTTTCTTGTATTTTTCTTCATGGTGATACGTATGTCTATGTACAAAGCATTAAGTACTGATAAATTTATTTAAATTATGTATGCAAGTCAATAAAGAACGTGGGAATATAGTAAAAACTTAGAAGTAAACAGCAAAAGAAATAACCATGATGTTTTTTAAACAATAAAATGCTATGTTTGTTCCACAATAATCAAAATATTTAAAAGAGCGACCATATAATTATCATAGATTTTATAAGTCCCTATGGTTTCTGAACAGCACAATAATGTTCACATATTAAAGCCAAGCGTGTACATCTGAAATTGATTCTATTTCTAATAAACTTGGATTTAAGGGACAAAAGCACAGTAAACTTGAAAGGCAGGTGGGCCTTGAGCCCTTAGGTTTATCTTGTATTATAACACCTTTAGAAACTGTCTTATCATCCTGAAATTCACAAACATCCCAGACTTTTCTTTTGACAAAGTCTCTTGCCCTTCTTTTAGATTCACCATAAAATAATGGCACTTAAGGTAAATGTTAGAACTTCAATATGAAATGTCATCCACAGGCTCATATGGCAAAGACAGATGGGAGTGCTATTTTTTGGGGGAAGTCCTGGAAACTTTGAAAGTGGGTCTGACTTAGAAGTCATTGGGGGCAAGTCCTTGCGAGTATTTATTTATTTATTTTCACAGACTCTCATTTAATATCCCAGCCTGCCTCAAACTCATGATCCTCCTGCCTCAGCCCCCTGAGTACCAGGATTACAGTTGTGAGCTCTCATGTCCAGCTGCCTTGGGATTATCTTGTTTGCAGCCCCTTGCTTTGTATGCTTCCTGTCTACTATAAGATGAATAGCTCCTTTCCATCACAGGCTCCCTCCACCATGATGTTCTGCCTCACCAAGGCCTAGAATCAGCAGTGCCAATGGCTACAGAATCAAATCTCTGAAACTATGAGCCTAATTAAAACTTTCCTCTTTTAAGTTGTTTCAATTATTTTGGTCACCACTATAGAAAAGTAACAGGAAGAAAAACCTTACAGGAAGTGTGCATGAAGGGATTCTCTCTCTTGTCCAACATTGCTACTTTGTCAGTTCTTAAAAGATGGAGAAACCCTGGTCTCACCACAAAGAAAAATTTAAGAGCAATTTTCATGAACTTTTTTGAATGGATTTGTCCTTTTCTGGTAATATCCACTAAAACTAAGACTCACTTTTATTGGGAAGCCCACAAAAAATACGGAAACTATCATTGTCCTTTGCACAATTCTAGACAGGAGCCAAAGTAGCAGCATGGGAAATAAATATCCTCCCAAACTTACACACTCTTCAAAAGCTCAAAATCAGCTTGCATATGTGTACTGTATTTAGTTAAGGATGGATTCAATTTATTATTATAATTATCTAATTATTTATTTTCACTTGCTGAAAATTTACTAGATGGATATCTTTAGTAATTTTATCAGAATACCAAATCTTTTCCTTAAATACCATTGACAGTTTTGTTATTTTATGTATTTTAGACATGTTATAAGAAGGGACCAATCCCTGTAAAAGGACACCATTTTCTGAGAGAGTGGCGGGTCAATGAAAAAAAGGAAGACCCTGTACTAGATGGGTAGACACAGTGTCTGCAACAATGGACTTAAATATTAAAAAAAATCCTGTGCATGCCACAGTGTCGAGAGTGTTTCCTTCTGTGGTACAGTAGAGTTCCTATGAGTCAGACCCAATTTGATGGCACCTAACAAAAAAAACAGCATTTATTTAAAGGCGGGTTCAATTTGTTATTGTAATCATCTCACTATTTATTTTCCCTCAGTGAAAGTTTATTAGATATGTGGTCTTAATAGATATCTTAAGTAAATAGATCAAGATACCAAAACTTTGCATTAAATAAAATTGACATTTTTTTCTAAGAGGATTTCAGTGTGTAATTTGTTCAAATTACCCAGCATAAAGCCTGATTCATAGATTTCATAAGTTACATTTTCTTTTTTTTAATTAAAACAAGTTTTATCTAAGGTTATCACAAATCTTACAGAAAATATTGTATGTGTATGTTAGGTGCCGTCGAGTCGGTATATGACTCATAGCAACCTTCATAGTGTTTTCAATGGCTGGCTATTTCGGGATTGCCTTGGGAGTAGATTGTCAGGTCCTTCTCCAATTTTTGCGGTGCTGGGAATTGAACTTGGGACCTCAGAGACTGAAGCGCAGTGCTCTACCAACTCAGCTAAATCCCAGCCCACAGGAAATATTACTCATTGTTAATGAATATGCCCATTTTTAATACTTACAGACTGGTATATTACAGGTCTTTTATTAGACATATTCTTTTTAAGTGTATTCAAGTTATTTATTAACAGAACCAAAAACTAAATATTAAAAAACTATAAAAAAGGAATGAAGGAAGGAAAGGCAGAAGAAAAGGAGAAGGAAGGAAAGAAAGTTGTAGGGGAGAGAGAGGGAGAGATAGGGCGAGAAGCCACATTTATTTGACATTATTTAAATGAACAGGGCAGTTTTCCATTTGGGCAATTATAATCTTTCTGCACAGATGTCTATATATTCATTATGAACCAAAAAGAGTCTGTCACATTACCATTATGCAAAAGAAATCGTAATGAAAGGGAAAAAAAGGACATTATAATTTTTTTTAAACATACACTTGTTATTTGGGTGTTAGCTATCCAGTGAGATCAACAATCATGTTGTAGGACAAACAACATTAAGATATTCAAAGGCTGAGCATGGTGGTGGTGCACACCTGTAATCCCAGTGATTTAGGAGGCAAAGGCAGGATGACAGAGAGTTTGAGGCCAGAGGCAGCCTGTGTAACTTAGCAAGAGCCTCTCTCAAGATAAAAAATATTAAAAAAAGCAGCTACCATAGAGGAGGCACCTCTATGGTAGAGCTCTTGTAAAGTGTACACAAGACCCTGGGTTCAAGTCTTCAGTACCTGAAAAAATAAATAAAATGAATGATAATAATAGTAAGGTATTCAATGTAAACATAAGATTAGAGGTCAGGAACCAGCCTTTAATAACTAGGGACTTGATGTCATCTTTAAACTTTCTAGTTAAAAATCATGTAAATTTTTAAATTCAGGCTCTGTAATGAGTTCATCATATGGCACCCTAGCTAATATTCCACAGTCTTTCAAATTTTATAAGGTCATTATTTACTTTAATACACAAAAGCCAATTCTTTATATTGCCTACCACATATAAACGTACATTTAGTGCAGCTAGGTAGGACAAAGGCTGGGATTTAGCTCAGTTGGTAGAGCGCTGCTCTGTAGTCTCTGAGGTCCCGAGTTCGATTCCCAGCACTGCAAAAATGGAAGAAGGATGTGGCAACCCACTCCCAAGACAATCCCGAAACAATCAGCCATTGAAAACCCTATGAGGGTCTCTATGAGTCAGACTCGACTCAATGGCACCTAACAACAACAACAACAACAACAACAACAACAACAACAGCAACAGGTAGGACAAAGATTGAATCAAGTCCAGTACCTTGCTTTCAGGAAAATCATTTTTCTTGAGCCATGCAGATTATCAACGAGACTGGTTAAGAAATATGAATGAATCACCAGGGCGCAGTAGCGCACCCCTATTATCCCGGCAACTTAGAAGGCGGAGGCAGGAGGATGGCAAGTTCGAGACCAGAGGCAGTCTGAGTAATTTAGTGAGACCCTGTCTCAAAAAGCAAAAAATGGGCCGAGGGTGCAGCTCAGTGGTCCAGCACTTGCAGACCATGCAAGCACGAGGCCCTGGGTTCAACCCCTAGTACCAGGAAAAAAAAAACAAAAACAAAAAAAAAAGGAAAGAGAAGAAAAAAAGAAAAAAATGTGAATGAATCCATGAAGATCCATTATGATACTCAGAGACCACAGAGTGCATTGTTTATGGATGCTGTGTCAATTCTGTCATCTTTGTTTACAAAGGGCAGAATTATAATTAGAGCTAAATAAAACAATTTGGGATAATTTGTCCTACAACTCCACAAATCTGTTACTAGTTTCAGGCTTAATGAATAAAGTTACAAAGGGCCTTTCTATTGTATTTTTTTATAGTTTTCTACATGAGAATTATGTCTTTAAAATCACTGCTTAGCCTATCATACTTATAAATGAGTGAGGACAGAATGCCTCATTTTGACAATATTAAAGTAGAGAACATTTTTTAAAAGATGTGAGATAATATAGAACAAATGCAGAAGCATGTTGCATGAAATTAAAGCAAGTGAGATAATTTTGAAAACTTGGCCATGGCAACACTTACAAGCTTTTCAGAATTCTTGCATCAAAATAGGTACATGTAAAACAAAAAATAAGTATTCTCATTTTTATTTTCATATTTTTCTTTACAGTCATTTTTACATGAGATTAAATTATGTGTAAAATGAGATTAAGACTGAGCAAGATCAAGAAAGAAAGTGGCAAAAGTTGATTAGTACAATGTCTTCAATATATGTATTTGCTCAATTTACATTAAATAACAATTTATTGAATAAAGTTGAACAAATAATTCAAGCCCTCGGATTACGCTGTCTTATGGAAAAAAGACAAATGTTCATTGAAGAAATTGTATGATCAATATAAACATGGCATCAAAAATCAATGTTAAACTCTGGTTAAAGGGTTCTTATTGATTAATTTGATTTTGAGTAAATGGTGTTAGGACAACTAAGTAGTCATTAGAGAGAGAGAAAGAGAGAGAGGAGAAGAAAAGAAGAAGAAGAAGAAGAAGAAGAAGAAGAAGAAGAAGAAGAAGAAGAAGAAGAAGAAGGGAGGAGGAGGGAGAAGAGGGGAGGAACTGGAAGGAGGAGGAGGAGAGAAAGAAAGAAAAGAAAAAAGTTGAATCTATATCTCACTGCAATTAATTGATTTTGAATGAATGAAAGTGAGCAAGCAAGAACATGCTCAACAATAATAGGAACATGTAAAAATATACAGAATCCAACTAGAAAAGGGCCCCCACAGGCCAAATCAGCTACAATTAAATATTATTTTTAAAAAGAGAGAAGCAACTATAGCCATGTAACTTAAAATGATATGCATGACTCCATAGAAATTCTTCCTTTAAAATGGTAAGGAAACTGGGCACAGTGGCGCATGCCTATAATCCCGGTGACTTGGGAGGCAGAGGCAAGAGGATCACAAGTTTGAGACCAGAAGCAGTCTTCATAATTTAGGGAGACTATGAATCACATTAAGGTGTACATTAAAAGTTTCCAATTAAAAAAAAAATCCAAAAGAAAAAAAAAGTAAGCTGAGGTTGCTTCTCAGTGATCCAACATGTGAGGACCTTGGTACAATTCCCAGTACAAAAAAAAAAAAAAAAAAAATTGGGAAGGAACACACGTCATTTACACAAAAGACTTTCAGCTAATTATATAGGAGGACAATAGACTATGAAAATTATCAGAGGATGCTAAAATTCACTCATATAGGTTTTGAGAATCATCCCACATATTTGCATACTATTAAAGGAAAAATTTTCCTTTACAATGGAAAGATCTACAAACACCATCAGATAAAATAATCATTGACAGAGATAAGTGGCATTAGTTGGCTCATACACTTAATGCAATGGAAATCATCTCTGTACTCTTTTCTGAAAAACACAATCTAATTGATGAGGAAAGAATTAGAAAAATCTATGTTATATGATGGTCTGTGTAATATTTGGCCTGCACTCTTAAAATATCCTGTGT
>VMDO01033509.1:0-17890 GCA_007922755.1 Pedetes capensis
CATTTTATTTTTTGTTTTGTGTGTCATGTGCATGTTTGTTCTTCAATTGTTTTTTTCCTCCTTTTATTTGCATTAAGTATATATTTATGGTAGTGTTTTAATTTCTTTAATTTTTTAACATTTTTTGAGTTCCATTCTTAGTGCTTGCTCTATGGTTTATCATATGGATCTTAACATATTTGAATCAACTTCCAATTTATACAAGCTTTATGTTGGTAATATCTAGAAATGCAAATCCTGTATAGATCTATTCAATTTTCCTATTGTGGTGGTGTTACTATTATATATATTTCATCTATTAATGTTGAAATACCAATGATACATTGTTTTAATTATTTGCTATCTGAACTCACTTCCTCAGTCTAATGTAGTTTTGCTTCTATCCTCCTTTGGGCTCTTATTCAAAAATATATTACAAATATTTATATTCTTTATATTGTGGGCCCAATAATATATTATATACATATTGCTTTATATATTTTTTGAAAATATGTTAAGATAAATAAGAAGAAAATATGGATTTTTATATTCTTATAATTACATAATGCCTGCAGCAGCCGTAGCCCTGTGGCATCCAATCCCATCAGATCTTGGAAGCTAAGCAGGGTCGGGCCTGGTTAGTACTTGGGTGGGAGACTGCCTGGGAACACCAGGTGCTGTGGACTTGGGAGAAGGACCTGGCAGCCCATTCCCAAAAATCAACCCACCACTGAAAACCCTATGAATAGCAGAGAAGCACTGACAATAGTGTTTTGCCTGTTGTACACAGGGTTGCTATTAGTCGGACACCTAACAAAAATGACCACATAATTACATAATAAGCTTTACCTTTGCATTTTATTTCTTCATGTACATTAAAATAACCATCGAACGTCATTTACTTTCAGCCTGAAGAACTGTCTTTAGTATTTCTTTAAGGAAGTTCATCCAGCAACATATTTGTTGGGTTTTGTATGAGAGAGTCTTCATTTTGTCTTTATATTTCAAAGAAAACTTTGATATAAGATTCTTAGTTTATAGCTATTTTCCTTTGAGCACTTTGAATATGGTACCCTACTCCCTTCTGAACTCCATTGTTTCTGCTGATTATTGAGCTGCTAATATTTTTGGGAGGGCAGGGATTTAGCTCAGTTGCTAGAGTGTTGCTCTGCTATCTGAAGTCCCTGGTTCGATTCCCAGAACTGCAAAAATGGGAGAAGGATGTGGCAATCCACTCCCAAGGCAATCCCAAAACAATCAGCCATTGAAAACCCTATGAGGGTCACTATGAGTCGGACATGACTTGACGGCACCTAATAACAATAATTTTGGTAAACTCTTATGAGTAATGAGTAGTTTTTTTTCTTCCTGCTTTTAAGATTTTCTCTTAATCTTTACTTTTCAGCATTATAGTTTAATGTTTCTGTTTGCGGATATCCTTGTGATTATCATAAATGGAGTTTGTTGTGTTATCCGGATGTGTAGGTTGTTTTTCAATAAATGTTTGAAGTTTTTAGTCATTATCTATTTGGATATTTTTGTGCTCTTTCTCTCTTTTCCTTCTATTATTCCAAGTATGCATATGTTGGTGTGCCCTATGGTATTTCACATTTCTCTGAGCTTCTCATTTTCCTTAATTCTTTTTTTTTCTCTTTTTTGGCTTGTATACTCTTTTTCTTCAATATTGCTTCTTTCTTCTGCCCATCCAAATCTACTGTTGAGCCCATCTAGTAAATTTCTTATTTCAATATTATATTTTTCAACTTTAGAATTTCTATTTAGTTCTTCTCATTATTTTTATCTCTTTATTAATATTCTGTATATGGTACAATATTTACATCATACCTTCTTTTATTTTTTTGCAATACCTGGGGTTTGAACCCAGGACCTCATACATGCTGGGCAAGTGTTCCACCATTTAATTGTATCCCAAACCCCTTTTTATTTTTTATTTCAAGATAGGGTCCTGCTAAGCTGTATAGGCTGCCACTGGCCTCAAACTCATGATCCTTCTGCCACAATTACCCAACAATATCAGTGATTTTGGTAGGATGTTCTCTCTCTTTCCCTGACCAAACTCAGCTATTAAACACCAATAATTGAATGTATGTTGTTCTATAGTTTTTAAGAATAACTTTGGAGCATAAATTTCTCTACAAACTAGCCAAATCAAACCCTGGTTCCTTTGAAGGGTTAATTTCTGAGGTCAGGATTTGCTTTTTGTTCTGAATTTGAGAGGAGTCCTCTATCCTCCATTATTTCTGTTTCTCTCCTGTAAAATAGCTGGAATACAATTTAGCCTATATCTAAAATCTCTTCCTAGTTGCATTTTATCAAAAACTCTGTTATTTTTAATTTTGATGTGATTTTAGGGTTGAAATTCATTCTGACTTGCAAATTGGTGCCTTTGGAAGGAGTTTGTTGTTGTTGTTGTTGTTGTTAGGTGCCATCGAGTCATTTAGAACTACCTAATTTATGGCTTTTTCTCGTGTCCCAGACTTAATCTCTGAGTGAGAGCCCTGGACTTAGGAGTTGGAACAATACGAAACTTTTCTCTGTGAGACAACACTGTTCTAGCATTTGAAGGCACCCCGTTGAGAGTGTAGGTAGCTGAATGGGACACCATCAGCTTGCCTCTTCTGGAATGGGATTATAATGCCACAAGCCAGGGCTAGAGAAGTTGTGGCCTATGTTAGTTAACTTTTCCATTGTTGTGACAAAATATCTGACAGAGTAACTTAAAAGGAGGAAATATTTATTTTGCTCACAGTTTCAAAGGGTTTAATTCATGGTTGCTTGGCTCCATGCACTTTGGTAGATCATCAATGTGTCAGGTGTTTGTGACGGGGAGGTTCTTCAACTGACAGCAGCTCAGAAGTGAAGAGTGAGAGACAGGGAAGGAAGAGGAGGTCAGTGCTTGTGGGCCACTTAAATGGAATTATCAAGTAGGCATTTTATACATGTGTGTAGAGCAAAGAGGAGAGGTCTTGGATGTGTATATGCAGTGTTATAAAAAGCAGTGAATGTTTAAATTAAAAAACATTACAGTGAAAGATACAGTGCCATTAGTCACACTCAAAATACTCCTCCCAGGCTGCAAATACACTCATCCGATCACTGTTGCGTATTTAGTAAGAGGCTTTGAAAGTCCTCTTTCATGAGTGTCTTTAGTTGCACTGTTGTGGCTGCCTTGATGGCCTGGATCAATTGAAAACATTTACCATTCATAGTCATTTTAACTGTGGATAAGGGCTAGAAGTTACAAGGGCCTTGATCTGATAAATACAGTGGATGAGAACAAGCCATAATATTTTATTGACAGAAGTTACCATATAGCTTGTAGCCCTACCACCCTGGCACCTGATCCTATCAGATCTGAGAAGCTAAACAGGGTTAGGCCTGGTTAGGTCTTGAATGAGAGACCACCTGGGAACACCAGTTGCTATGGGCTTGGGAGAAGGACCTATCAGCCCACTCCCAAAAAACAGTCAGCCACTGAAAACACTATGAATAGCAGAGAAGGACTGACATAGTGTGAGACATAGCACAGTGTGGGAGAATGTTTTGTTCTGTTGCACGTAGGGTCACTATGAGTCAGACGCCACTCAATGGCACCTAACAAGAACAGCCATACAGAAACAATTTATGACATGGAACATTGTCATGATCAAGGATGACACTAAAGACATTCAGGAAAGAGGACATCCAGAACTGCTTCAGAAAGTGGAAAAAATGATAGGATATGTGTGTTCAAAGATAGCAGGCATATATTGAGGGAGATTAATGTTCATGTGTCTTTTGTTATAATATTTTTTTAATTTAATCAGTCACTGTATCTTTTGATCACACCTTATATATTTTAGAAGTCACTGACGTTTACCACAGCATTATAAACCATAAAAGCAAATGGAATTGCTAAAGGGGACTACTCATAGAATGGAAAAAGCAGTGGGTGAAAGAGACAACCCTTCAACAGAACAAAAACAAAGGGAAAGCGGCAAGACTAGAAGGAACTCATGAAAGGGAAAATGAATGGTTAGAGGACAGCTTGCTATAACAGAATCATAATGGTTCAAGAAAGAGATGTTCAACTCTTGTTTGGTGTAGCAGAACACACAGGTTCCACAGCATAAAGATGTTAAAATTCCAATTAAATTTAGCAATTTCTGTTATTTCTTTTCTTTTTTTTTCTTTTTTTTTTTTTTTTCACTTTTTGAGACAGGGTCCCGCTAACTGCCTCTGGTCTGGAAATTGTGATCCTCCTGTCTCTGCCTCCCCAGCAGCTGGGATTACAGGTGTGTGCCATCGCTCCCAGCTCTGTTATTTCTTTTTTTGTTCTAATGGAAAAGTCTTACATACTATTCATGACACTGCTCAGGTATCACATACTGTGCCTTGTCTATGTCTTTCTCCTGTTGCTGTTGTTAGGTGCCTTCAAGTGGACTCTTCTCCCTTCAAGGTAGATTTAACCTCTCACTTCTTCATGTCCTTAAAGGACCTTGTTTATATTTATATAATAGTACTTTTTGTAGAACTTTGTACACGTTGCCCAATTATCTATTTTCTCGATTAGACTAAGAGTGTCTTGAGGAAGTATATTTTTATACTGTTCATTTCAGCATCATCTCACCTAGAACAGTAGTTAACACATTGTAAGGTGCTATCAAGTTGGTATCCTACTCAGCGGCTCTATGTACAACAGGGGAAACACTGTTGTCAGTGCTTCTCTGCTATTCATAGGGTTTTCAATGGCTGATTGTCTTTTGGGAGTGGGTTGCTGGGTCCTTTTCCCTAGTCCACAGCACCTAGTGTTCCCAGGAGGTCTCCCATCCAAGTACTAACCAGGCCCAACCTGGCTTGCTTCTGAGATCTGACGGGATCTGTTGCCACAGTGGTATGGCTGTAGGCATTACCTAACACATTGTTGTTGTTGTTGTTATGTGCCGTCGAGTCGGTATCCGACTCATAGCGATCCTCATAGGGTTTTCAATGGCTGACTGTTTCGGGATTGCCTTGGGAGTGGATTGCCACGTCCTTCTCCCATTTTTGTGGTGCTGGGAATTGAACTAGGGACCTCAGAGACTGCAGCACAGCGCTCTACCCACTGAGCTAAATCCCAGCCCACCTAACACATAGAAGGTGAAAAATCAATATTTTCCAGTGCAGAAAAGGACTTGAAATAACATTTTATAAAAAGTGGCGGAAGGAACTGAAGATATTTATCAAAGAGAAAAAAATAATGTCAAGATTGGCTGATTGTCATCAGACATTTGAAGAATTGATGTGAAAAGGGCTTTAACTTGTTCTTACTGCACATTAGGACTAGGATAAATAGGAAGAACTGTGAAAAAAGAGAATTTGTTTGAGAAATGATTTACCAAATGATCATTGACAACATCAAATGAATGGTTACTCACTTGCCACTCACTTTTGGTAATTTCTTGCCACTGGAAATGTCTATTAATGAGATGGATGAGTACTTGGAGGGGCATTATACAGAGCATTTATACATCAAATGTATGACTGAATTTCACGATCTCAAAAAGTTCTTTTCCTTCCTGGAGATTGTATCATCATATTTTAAAATTCCATAAATTACCAGTTGAACACATACTTCCAGATCAATAGACCATGCTCATGTTATCTTGTTCTCAAAGATGAAAATGTAATCAGGATTGCCACAGTTAACAAATAAAAGTACAGAATGTCCAGTTAAATTTGAATTTCATGTAAACAGAGAACAGTATTTTAATATGCATATATCCCATGTAAGGTTGGGATGCACTTAGGTTAAAAAATTCACTTTCTTCTGAAATTTAAATATACCTGGTGCTATGATTTGAATACAGTTTATAACCTCTTAAACTCATGCAGAAATATAATCCCCATTATGAGCTATTAAGAGGTAGGGCCACATGAGACTTTTAAGAGGTGATTAAAGCTCTGCTCTGATGAATGATTTAACCCAGTCATATATTAATGGGATTATGAGTTAAGTTCAGTGTGGTTCTACTCACATGCCAGTTTGGCTAGGTCCCTTGCATCCTACTCTGCATCTCTGACATATGATACCCTGTGCTGCCTTGGGTCTCTGACAGCAAGAAGGCCCTTACCAGATGAGGTCCCTCAATATTGGAACAGAACCCTGAACCACAATAAACCTCCTTTCTTTATACCTTGCCTATTCCTCAGTATCATGTTATTAGCAATAAAGAATGGACAAATATTACTGATTATCCTGAATTTTTATGGAGTGACACTGTTGTTTTGTATACTTGTCAGGTCCAAGACATTCAGCTGCTACTATCCCTGAAGATGAGATCGATGGGGGGTAGCTTTGTAATGTTGTTTCATGAGAAATGGTATTATTCTTATGCTTCACAAGTAAATGTGGGGAGCAGGGCACACACTGGTAATCCCAGGGACCTGGGAGGCAAAGGCAGGAGAATCACAAGTACAAGACCAGAGGCAGTCTGCGTAATTTATCAATACCCTGTCTCAAAAAGTAAAAAAAAATTAAAAAATGGACTTGGGTGCAGCTCAGTGGTATATCACTTGCAAAGCACGTAAGCATGAGGCCCTGGGTTCAACCCCCAGTACAATAAAAAATAAAAAAGTAAATGTGAAGGCAATATTGGTAATAAAAGCTTTGAAGTAAGAAAGGGCCCTCTCTGTACATATCAGAGAACATAGAACAACTCATAAACAAAAGACTAATCATTCCAATATTTATATAGCATCTCTAAATGAATAGCAAAAAGTGGTCTAATAGAAAAGTAAGTAAAGGATATAAACTGAGAGTTTGCAAATAAGAAAATACATGTGGTCCATGTTTGTATTTAATTAGCAGGTATCTTTTTCACTCAAAATAAGAGGTCTGATAATTAAAACTATCTTGAGATATCATTTGTCATCTTTTTATTTTCAGTACTGGGGGTTGAACCCAGGGCCTCCCACCTGCACGTTCTGCAAGTGCTGGACCACTGAGCTGCGCCCCCAGCCCATTTTTTTACTTTTTGAGACAGGGTCTCGCTAAGTTACGCAGACTGCCTCTAGTCTCGAACTAGCGATCCTCCTGCCTCCACCTCCCGAGCCGCTGGGATCACAGGCGTGCGCCACCGTGCCCGGCTTCTCATTTGTCATCTTTAAACTTGAAAAGATTCATAGGGTAGTGAGTCTGTGGAATGGAGGGATAGGCATTTTCCCATATTGTTGATAAAAGTGCAAATGGTATATGCCATACGTAGTAAAATCTGTTGATATATTAAAATGTTCAAATACATTCACTTCTAAGACAATCTACAGATGTATTTTCCCAATCTGCAAAATGAAATATGCTTTATATATGCTCTTGCAGCATTGTTTGTCATACCAGAAAAATGTAAATATCTGTCTTAAAGGGACTAAGTAAATCATAAATCTGTAACAATGGACTATTATATAGCTACAAAAA
The DNA here is from genome assembly GCA_007922755.1 of Pedetes capensis. NCBI lineage: Eukaryota > Metazoa > Chordata > Mammalia > Rodentia > Pedetidae > Pedetes > Pedetes capensis. The sequence goes on from VMDO01033509.1 coordinate 7,433, forward strand.
TGAATCAGGAAACTACTGAAAAAGACATAAAGTGAGTGAAAAAAAGATGCAAAAAATGTTTAGTATACTGCTATTTTCATAAAAATGGGAAGGTAGTAGAATAATTATTCATATTTCTATGTACCTTAAAGAGCACCAGACAGCTGCATTGTTGATGTTGTTGTTGTTATTGTTGTTGTTGTTGTTGTTGTTATTGTTGTTAGATGCTGTCAAGTCAGTGTCCAACTCATAGCCACCCCATGTACAACAGGTGAAACACTATTGTCACTTCTTTGCCATTCATAGGGTTTTCAATAGCAGATTGATTTTTTGGAGTTGGCTGCCAGGTCCTTCTCCCAAGCCTACAGTATCTGGTGTTCCCAGACTGTCTCCCATCCAAGTACTAACCAGGCCTGACCCTGTTTAGCTTCTGAGATCTAAAGGGATTGGACACCACAGTGCTATGGCTGGAGGCATTGTTGATGTTAGGTGCCATCAAGTTGGGTCCAAATCATAGTGACTGTACAACAGAATGAAATACCCCCCAACACTGTGACATGCCTTGCACTGTCAGCACTTCTCTGTTATTCATAGGGTTTTCAATGGTAGATTATTCTGGAATTGTTTCAGGAGTGGGCTGCCAGGTCCTTTTCCCATTTTGGTCATGCTGGGGATCAAACCCAGGGCCTCAGAGAGTGCAGAGCAGCAACCAAACTAAACCCCAGTCCAGGGCGGCTGCATAGGGAACTAAAAAGAGCATTTACCTGTTTGGCTATGAAATTGGAGATTAGACATAGCCACAAAAATATGAGAAGGAAACTTTTCATTGCTTATATAGGAATTTGTATGCTTTGGCATCATGTGAATGATCATTTTGATCATTTTCAAAATTGTTACAGGAGGAATGCCATAATCATTATTTTGGTTGAGTGATATATCTCTTTTATAAGAAACTCTTTATCACATCACTTTGGACATATGTGTCTAGACATAGATATATATGTCTCTGAACACAATATTAAGCCCTATTACTACACTGCCAGTGGCATTTATCAACATTGAGAGGAGCTCATCCTTTTATGTTGTTGTTGTTGTTAGGTGCTGTCGAGTCAGTATCTGACTCATAGCAACCCTCATAGGGTTTTCAATGGCTGGCTGTTTTTTTTTTTTTTCAGGATTGCCTTGGGAGTGGATTGCCAGGTCCTTCTCCCATTTTTGTGGTGCTGGGAATCAAACTCGGGACCTTAGAGACTGCAGTGCAGTGCTCTACCAACTGAGCTAAATCCCAGCCTCATCCTTTTATACTAATATCTAAATATTCAAAATATTATTGTATTAAAACAAAGCTTAAATTGTTTCTCTATATACATATTTATGTGAAATTATGAACTACTCCTTTTTTGCTTTGTGACATTACCAATTTCCCCCTATATGAGTCCCTGTTTACATCACGTCATTGACTTTTTCAGTAGCTATCATTTTGAAGTCTCTTCATTATTTCTACCGTACCTCACCTTGCTTCTTCCTAGCTCATCTCCCCATGCTTTCATTTAAATATACTGTCTCTATTAACTTAGCACTTTTAGCATGTGTGTAGACATATGTGATCATCCACATCTGCATGGAGTTCTGCATGTGTATTTCCTGGTTTTACTATGAATTCTTGTTGGAGACATCAGTGTACTCACACTTTGATTTCTTTTATTTTCCAGATTTCCTCCAATTAAAAATGTCAATATACTAAGAGCTTATTTTTATACCATCCTACATATATGAAATGATAGTCTGATAACTATGTACCATTTAAAGGAGGACTATTATCTCTTTCTTATGATCTGTGAGATTAGAGTAGGAATAAATAATAATGTAAATATTGATTGTATTAGCATTGACTCAGGAAAGTGAGTATGCAGAGTGAATATACAGGCCTATCAGATATGGAAACTGAATATTAAGAGAAACAAAGCTAGGCTTACAATCTTGGATGGATAATCGATTGACATTGGCTGTTCCATGGGCTTTTGTCTAAACCAAATATTGTGTTCTTAAATTGTTGTTGTTAGGTTCCATCTGTGGGATTTCTGGCATCAACCTGTATGTTGTGGCTGTTGTTAGGTGCCTTGTCAGGTCCAACTCATAGCATACCTATGTACAACAGAATGAAACACTCCCTGACACTGTGCCATGTGCAGCACTATTGTCAGTGCTTCTCTGCTATTCATAGGATTTTCAGTGGCTAATTGTTTCAGGAGTGGGATACCAAGTTTTTCTCCAGTTTTGCAGTGCTGAGGATCAAGCCCAGGGGTTCAGAACATACAGAGCAACACTCTACCAAGTGAGCTAAATCCCAGCCCCAACTTGTATGTAGGAAAGAGAATTTTGAGGATGGAGAATAACAGTGTTATTGTTTGAAGTGTGCCCCTAAAAGGCTCATATATTGAAGGCTTGATGCCCAGATGGTGGCAGTATTTTGGAAAGTTCTGAAAATTTTAGAAGGTGGGGTATAGGCAGAAGAAGTAAGTCACTGTAGGCGTGTCCTTAGGGGATCTATCTTGTCTCAGGCCCCTCTTTGTCACCTCTCTCTGCTTCCTGTCCACCATGATGTGAGTAGCCTCTGCTACATGCTCACACCACCATAATGTTCTGCTTCACCTCATCCCTGTAAGGGTACAGAGAAAATTAGTTAAATGATTAAGGAAAATATTAATAACAATTAACATTTAGCATGTCCTTCTTACATTAAGATAATATGTTAACTGCATTAAATATATCAACTTATATTTTTTTCAGTACTGGGGTAGGCAAGCAATCTACCACTAAGCTGTACTCTAGTCCATTTTTGATTTTTTATTTTGAGACAGCATCTCACTAAGGCGCCCAGACTGCCTTTGACCTCAAACTTGCCATCCACCTGCCTCAGCCTCCCAAGTCTCTGGGATTACAGGTGAGCATTATGGTGCCTGGCTTAATATACCTTTTATGATGCATTTATCATTATTATCCTAATTTTATAGCCCTAGAAATTGAAGTTCAAAGAAATTGAGTTATTTGCACAAGTCCTCACATCAAGTAGTGAAAGATTTAAGATATGAACCATTAAAGTCTGCCTCTAGAACCCAAGTTTTTTAACTTTCAGGACCAAAGCAAAAATTATGGATTCAATCAGTCCTGTGATCACAGCATCCAAGGAAAGTTGAAACCTGGGGACATGCTAAGCAACTAGATATTTTTGGAGCCAAATCACTGGCATTTCTGGAGGCCAAGTAGAAGTGGGAAACAATTTAGGGGCACCTAACTTGTGGCTGGAATCCAACCTTGGAATGGTAGCTTACTTATTATTCCCACTGATTCCTGGGGCTAAAATTGTCAATAATCTGTCTTTCTCAGTCAGGAGCTGGGGCATTTGTTGGCCTAATAGAGGCATTCATAAAACTCATATTTAAGGGACCAAGGGAAGGGGAGGCTACATTATGGGGTAAAAAGTCCTACTCTTCCAACCTAATGTAAACCCTTTTTACACAGGAAGGAAGTCTGATGTAGTGTTAGGCTTGGGGGAAAGAGGATTTACTACATTTTCTTTTGCCTTGTAAGTCCTGTTCTTCTGTATTTTTCACTCGGTTTGCATTGTCTTCCTTTGAATCTAGACATCCCTTCTTGAAAATGACTATATCTCTTGGATCATGACTTTACCATTCAGTTACCATTCAATAAATGACTTTATATTTATTTAATTGGCCTCTATGACCTGAAAGCCTAAACATTCATTCTGGAAGTTAATGCCACAAAGAAACTGCCAGGAAGCCATAACCCCCTTTTTTTTCTGAGTGAAATCTCACCTTTGCAGCAGATTCACAGCCATCTAACTTTCACCAAACAGAAGCATCTGTTCAAGGCTCAGGAAGGAAGGTTGTGGCTTTTTCTATTTGCGAATTTGGCTCAGTTGATAGAGTGCTGCTCTGCACTCTCTGAGTCCCTGGGTTCGATCCCCAGCACCACAAAAAGGGACAAGGACATGGCAACCCACTCATGAAGCAATCTTGAAACAATGTGCCTTTGAAAACCCTATTAATAACAGAGAAACCCTGACATAGTGCCGAGCAAGGCACAGCATCAGGGAGTGTTTGATCTCTTGTACATAGGGTAGCTATGAGTCAAATCCAACTCAGTGGCACCTAACAACAACAACAACAACAATGGCCATAGACATTTCAGAAAGATATTGAATTGTATATTAGAACATTCCTAGGCATCAATATATTTATCAAGCCTCTGTGCTTCCTCCTAAACTGTAGTACCTCTTTGTAGGTACTAATTTGACTTTCCAACAATGGCAAATAAGCAGAAGGTGTGCATCTGCAGCATTTGCTTTTTCTATATTTGGATAAGCAGGTCATATAAAAATAAGAATTACTATATGATCCGAGGCATCATGTGCCTTTTTTAGGTTGAGTACTATAGCACAACAACAGGCTGAAATCAGCACAGTTCCAAAACCCACAGGGGTTCTGTGTTGTCACTTGTTCAGCAATCAGCTAATGGACAGACCTTGCACAATAACGTGCTCACTAAGGATGTTTCCACTTCTCACAGAGAACCAGGCACTCAAAGTTCAAGACAAAAATGAGACAATCTCTAAAGTTAGGGTCTCCAAGTACCTTTCCTAAACTTTTCCAGATTCTCATAGTTTATCTTGTTTGATAGTTGCCTTGAGAGATTGCACTATTGACAGGTGATTTGTTCAGTCATCAAGGAAGAAACTTAGCAGCCATTTCACTCTTCTTTTGCAAAGTTCTCTTGACAGAAGTAGAAATCATCTGCACTGGAGAGTTTTTCAGTCAGCTGAATATTCTTGGGGGACAGGAAATAAGTGACACAGATAAATGAATCAAGAAAGACATCTTCAATGATCACTCACTGCCAGTGGGCAACCTAAAAAACTATTAAATACAATGATCTGGAATATCTGGAAAAATAAAACTATGGACCTTGTAAATTGTTTTGAAAAAAATACCACGGCTTTATTAAAACACAAAAGCTCCAAGTTGGAGTTCTTCATAAAATACTCTGTTCTTAAAAATAAAGCCCTCACCAAATCCCAGGGCCCAAATCCTGGGATAGAGTATTGGAGTCCTTATTTAAAATACAGAAATAAGTGGGAGTATCGTGGTCCTATACTTTCAATTCTGAACTCAGACACTCTATATTCAAATTTTAGTACACAGTCTACAAGTTTAACAGTGGTAGTGCCTTTATCTCTACCTTCCCCTATACATAATTCCCATTAGTCACCAACTGAAGCCATCTCTAAGATAAGATTCTCATTTTGCCAATGAAATATTAAAACAACTCCCCATTTTTCCCTTTGTCTACCACTCCTAAATTCATCCTTAATGGAAATTCTGTAGTTATTCTTTGACTTTAGTCAAGGTATTCAAACTTATATTTAGAAAAAGACATAATTACTTACCAATATATATTTCAAAATTGTTGTTGTTAGGTCCTGTTGAGTTGAGACCAACCCATAGTGACACTTTGTACAACAAAATGAAACAGTACCCAACACTGTGCCATAAGCATGATCTTTTTTATACTTAAGCCCATTGTGGCAGCCACTGTGTCAGTTAGAATTGAGAGTTGTCCTTTCTTTTTTGTTGGCTGACCGCATTCTCAGTCATGATGTCCTTCTCCAGGGATTGATCCCTCCTGACCACATGTCCAAAATACACGAGACTCAGTCTAGCCATCCTTGCTTCCAAGGAGCACTCTGGTTACACTTCTAGGATGCATCTGTTGGTTCTTTTGCCAGTCCATGTTATATTCAACATTTGTCTCCAGTAACAAAATTCAAAATATCAATTCTCCTCTTTCCTTTATTCATTGCTCAGCTTAAAACATTTACATTGTAGGCATCAATGACCTAAAATGGACTGGTATTGGCCATTTTGAATCAGATAATCGTATGGTCAGTGAATGACAACTTAAAGAGAAATGAGGCTGCATTCATCATCAAAAATGACATATCAAGATCTGAACTGAAGTACAATGTTGTTGTTGTTGTTAGGTGCTGTCGAGTCATGTCCGACTCATAGTGACCCATATAGGGTTTTCAATGGCTGACTGTTTCAGGATTGCCTTGGGAGTGGATTGCCTTCTCCCATTTTTGCAGTGCTGGGAATTGAACTCGGGACCTCAGAGACTGCAGAGAAGCGCTCTGCCAACTGAGCTAGATCCCAGCCCCACAATGTTGTTAGTAGTAGAATAATATCCATCCATCTGGAAGAAATGCCAGTTAATATGACTATGCTTCAAATTAATGCACATACCAAGCCCACAAATGAAGGAAAGGAAGATTTTTACCAACTTCTACAGTCTGAAATTGATCAAACATGTAATCAGAATGCACTGATAATTACTGGTGATTGGAATGCAACAGGCAGAAACAAAAAAGAAGGCACAATAGTTAGAAAATATGGCCTTGGCAACAGAAATGATGCTGCATGTTGCATGATAGGATTTTGTCAGACCAATGACCTTTTCAATGCAAATCCATGTTTTCACCAACATGAATGGCAATTATACACATGGAATTCTCCAAGTGGAACAAGCAAGAACCAAACTGACTACATTTGTGGAAAGATACAATGGAAAACCTCAATATCCAAAGTCAGAACCAGACTATATGCTGATTGTGGATCAGACTATCAACTGCTCATATGTATTTTCAACCTGCAAAGGAAGAAAATTAGAAAAAGTGTATGAGAGCCAAGGTATGACCTTGAGTATAGCCCACCTGAGATCATCTATCTCAAGAAGAGATTTGATGTGTTAGACACTAATGACTGAAGACTGGTGCAGTTATGGCATGACATCAAAGACATCATTCATGTGGAAAGAAAAAGGGTTTTTAAAAGAGAGGAAAAAATAAGAGACCAAATTACATATCAAAAGAGATTCTGAAACTTGCCCTTGATGAACTAAACAGAAGATTTCAAAGAGTAGCTCGAGAAGACAAAATCAAATATTATAATGACAATTGCAAAGAGCTGGAGATAGAAAACCAAAAAGGAAGATGACACTGTTTCTGTCAAGTTCAAAGAACTGAAGAAAAAACTTAGTCCTCAAGTGGTAATAGTGAGGGATTCTATATGGAAAATATTAAACATTTCTGGAAACATCAAAAGAAGATGGAAGAAATACACAGGATCTTTATACCCAAAAGAATTGTTGGCTGATCAACCATTTCAAGAGGTTGCATATGATAAGTCACTAATGGTACTTAAGAAGTAGAAGCTTCCTTGAAGGTATTCACTAAACACAAGGCTCCAGGAATTGACAGAATACCAATTGAGATGTTTCAACAAACAGATGGAGCACTGGAGGTGCTAACTTCTTTATGCCAAGAGATTTGGAAACCAGTTACCTGGCCAACTGACTGGAAGAGATTCATATATGTGTTTATTCTCAAGGAAGAGGATCTAACTGAATGCAGAAATTATTGAACGATGTCATTAATATCATATGCAAGTAAAATTTTGCTAAAAAATAAATAAAGAAAAAGTGACTGCAGCAATATATTGACAGAAAACTGCTGGAAAGTGTATGCTTAAAATATCATTAACCAATGAACTGTTAAAAATATAACCCCTCCTATTTTTATTAATTTGTATTCAGTATTTATCATCTTAAATTGTAACAAAATTACCATTTTATCTAATATCACAAATCAACCTGGGAGCCCATCCACATGTCAGATTCCTTGTGGGCTTAGAATGTGTTGCTCTAAGAGTTTCAGGAGAACTTGCAAAATCTGCTTCTTATGGTTTTTTTATATTAGGTTTTGGATACCTGGCAGTGCAATCCATCAATAGCATGTGCTGTTTCATGAAGCTGAGCAGCTTCTTATTCTTTCAATGCCTACCATGTAGTTGAGGTGGGATAGCACCTTCAGGGGGATAATCAAAGCTTTTGTTCTAAATACTTTCATCTCCCTAAGGAGACTTTGTAAATTCGGAAAATAAGTTTTAATTTTTTTCTGTTGTTTTGTTTATTTTCCCCAACATTGGAGGTAGTCATTGGGGAATTGGGGGACAGAAATTCTTAAATTGTTACATTTGAGCAGTAAAAGGAATTCTCAGGGCTGATATTTTTTGTATGCTCAGTCTGATCCAGTTTGCAATTGTTCCTATGAAGTTGCTGTCCAGAAGACAGTAAGTTAGACTGATTTGTAAGGGCATTAGGCATGGTTTGAAAATATTTCTAGTGAAAATGACTGCTTCATTTGTGAAGCAGTACCACAAACTTTACACTGTTCATTTGAATAAATATACAGAATCCTTTTGGGGAAATCAGCTATGTTGAAAATGATTTCATTTCTCCTCTGAGTGACTGCAATGTGCTAAGTGACTTGGTTCTTTATTCCTGTCCTGCTAAATCTACCCAGGCTATTGTTAGAGTAATGTCATTGTAACAGTTCAGTCCATTGCTACAGCTAGATTATTATTAGCAGATCACAGAGAAAGAGTGGTGAGTAAACAAAATGGAAATGGTAAAAAGTGATAACATTAATGAAATTAGATACATAGAAGAATATTTGTATGTATTAAGAAAGCCATCATATCCCTTAGGTATTTCTAGGCATTTGAGATCTTTCCCAATTCAGCCTTTACCCAACCATAAAAATCATATAGAGAGATCAGGCTTCAAAATTTATTTCCCTTATGTAGTTATCAGCCATAGTGTGCTGGTAAATATTTGACCTGGCTGGAGGGGATGAATTGAAAGAGGCTGACTACAGCATTTGCTGATTTCTACAACCTTGGGTGATTTCAAGCTAACATAGTATCACTGATTACAAAGATAGAATGAAATGTGCACAGTCAGCTTTTGAGATCACTATTGATTTTACTAGAATCTAGTAGAAGATGGCCCTGAAATTGACAGCAGTGTGAGTTCCAAATAATCCCTATCTCAAGCTCTCCTTCTTAGGACCCCAATATAAGAGAGTCTCTCAGATACTTGTTGCCTTTGTTCTTTAGATAATTGCTATAATGAGTTGTTAATATTTATTGAGCTTTTACCATGAACAAACTATTAGGCTAGGTACTGTATCTGTGCATATTATTTCAAATAATTCTCACAGCAACCTACAGTATGATTATTATTATCATTTTATAGTTGAGAGGACTAAGGCTTATAGAAAGGTAAGTTATTTTTTCAAATGCCATCTTGTTGTTGTTAGTACCATCAAGTTGTGTCTGACTCATAGCAACCCTCATAGGGTTTTCAATGGCTGTTTCGAGATTGCCTTGGGAGTAGATTGCCACATCCTTCTCCCATTTTTGTGGCGCTGGGAATCAAACTTGGGACCTCAGAGACTGCAGAGCAGTGCTCTACCAACTGAGCTAAATCCCAGCCTCCTCGAATGCCATAGAGTTTTTAAATGTGATAGCTGGGATCCCAAAGCACACTTATTTCTGGTTCCAGTGCTCCTGTGTTCTCAGATAGTGTTCAGAAGGCTCGTGGACCTGCATTTTGTGACTCAGTGCTTCACTTCTTTCCGTTATGATTTTGCAGGCACAGACTCAGTATGAAGACCTGTAAGTTGTCTCATTAGCTGTCCAACTGAGCTTTCTAAATTTTCTCTTCATACACAATATGTTAGTACTACCCATATACTTTGACCTGCCTGACTGTCCTGGTTCTCTCCCCATTAGAGAAGGCAAATACAATTAGACTTTTCATCACACAATGGCCATCTGCTCACCAATGCCTTTTAGCTGTTTGAGAGCCAAGGGCACTTTGAAAGTCAGCATTTAGCCACTAGGGAGATGCATGAGCACTGTGGTGCTCTGTACTAATGCCATGATGCCTGAATATGCAAATTAGGAAGGCTAGAGTCTATCATATCCTCATTAGGTGGCAATGAGAGGCATTTCCTGCTTTATTGTCCACAAGAAAAACAGCTGTATATAGAAACTGCTTCATCCCCTAGTTCCCTAACAACCAGTATATTTTCTTTCCCTCTTTTACCCTCAGACCTGTTTTACACTGATGAGAAATTCTTAATTTTCTAACCAAGAGCTCAACATTTCATCAAGAATGATGTTGTCATTGATGCTTTATCAAAGGGCACCTGGTTTGACCTTCAAACACAGAGTGAAAATCATTTACTTTAAGAATATTTAATAGCATCTTTCAAACATTTTCCCTTAAGAATTTGCTGACCTTCCTGTAAGAAGGTGTTCTCTAAAACACACAGGTTCTATTCATCACATTGATTTAAAAAGATTGATATCTAACTCATTTCACTAAATCAAATTATGTCAACAATTAGTGGCAGCAACAATGAAGTTTATAACTTTACCCTTCTGTATTATATTAAACACAGTGTGTCATGTCATTTTTTTAATCACAGAACATTATTTTTGCATGGGTTTGTTTTCTTATCCCTAAGAAGAAAAACAAGGCATCTCTGATATA
>VMDO01033510.1:0-17863 GCA_007922755.1 Pedetes capensis
GAGGTAGAGGACAGAGGCTAATAGAAATTACTGTCAAAATTAAAGTTAAGGTTAAGATTTAAGGGATAAATGATTAAAACAATGACACATATATAGCTTAAGAAATAGAGAAGGAGAATAGAAAAAGGGAAGGGAGTAAAAGAAGAAAGGAAGAAAAATAGGGAAGAAAAAGAGAAAAATAAAAAGGAAAAGAAAGAAAAAAAGAAACAAATCTCACACATACATGCTCCCAAACACAAATAAAAACACTTGTAGTCGGATGTGGTGGTGCACACCTGAAACCCCAGCGGCTTGGGGGCCGGAGGCAGGAGGGATGCAAGCCCAACTTCTGTGCAATCCAATTAGACCCTGTCTCAAAAAGAAAATAAATAAATAAAAATTTTCAAAAATTAAATAAAAATAAAAAAAGAAAAAGAAAAGAAAAGAAAATTCCAGACCTCACACATACACACTCCCACACATATATAAAGACTCTTGTAGTCAGGTGCATTGATGGACGCCTGGAATCCCAGTGGCTTGGGGGATGGAGGCAGGAGGATCGCAAGCCCGAGATCTGTGCAACCCAGCAAGACCCTGTCTCAAAAAGCAAAAAATATGGGCTGGGGACACAGCGTGTCAGTCCAGCTCCCACAAAGGAAGCAGGCTCAAGACCCTGGGTTCAAACCCCCGTTAAATAAATAAATAAATAGGACACCCAGTTCAACCAGGTGGAGTCGATACTGCAGGATGCAGTGCACCCTACAGAACTCAGGGTGGCAGTGTTTCCACACAATCCGCAATAACAGTCGGTCTTATTGGGTCAATATATCAGAATGCTCCATAATATCCTGGATTTAATCAGGGCACCAAGTGCCCAAAGAGACTGTTCCACGAAATACTCTGTGACTATTGTATTTTTCAAGAGGCAGTGGAACCTGTGGGGTCTTCCCTGGAGATCTCCCTGTCCCACGTAGTTTGGGCGCCAATTCCCTAAATCAGAGATTTCCTCCCCAAAACCTACAACATGGGGGGAATATGGCTGCTATCGTGGAGTTTTTTATTGCAGGGCTTTCCGCCCACTTGGGAGGACCATATCCTCTTGTGGGCAGGATGCTCTCCCGCTGACCCAGAGGGAATCTGAAACAGATTTTGTCATGTGCTGTGATTGCGCTCGGAACTGCTCCGCTTGTGGCTAATTGTGCCACTAGGCTCTGCCGAAAAGGAGCTCTCTGTCCGCGTGGGGCTCAGTCGCCTCCACAAACCCCAGTACAGTGGGTTGATTTGGGCTCACCTCTGGTGTGTCTGGGATCCGGGTATATGTGTGCCCATATATCTTGGAGATGGCGTCTGTACACCTGACCCATCACAACAGGAGGGAGGGAGCCGCATCTCAGCTCTAGATGTATATCACTGGCACCGTTTTCCATTTGTTCCGTGGCCGCTACGGATGGCTATTCTGTGTGCCACCTCAAACTGCCTCACCAGGAATTTGTAGTTCATGTCCCACAGGCAGGGTGAGAGTGTGCTGCCAAGGTTGCACTCCGTGTTGGGTCCAGCCCCCGTGGGTGCGTGTGCGCGAAGTCCCCTCCGAGTCTCCAGGATTCTATCTGCTGATCACGTAATGGCGAAATGGCGGCAGTCCCGCTACTGTCCTCTGTGTAGCTCCTCCAAGCCAAATCCTTGATTTCAGTGTATGCCCAGTTTCATTCCTATCTCCCAAACTAAATTATCACTGTTTCTATCTATTCAATGTGAGTTCCAAACCCCTAATGGAGGCTTCCCATTACTCCGGGACAGAAGGCCTTTGTTATCTCTCCACCATCTTGACTCCACCCCCTCTACTGTGGTTTTGATTTGGTTTATTGTGGTTTTCATTTCCAACATTTCTATTTGATTTTTTCAGGATCTCAATATCTTTGCTGATTTTTTCTTTTAAGATAGATACTTTTTTGTCAAGTACCTGAATTGACTTAGTCATTTCATTCATCTGCCTATTTCTTTTAGATCACTTATTTTTATAAATAGACTTCTGAATCCTTTTATGGGATTTCCAACACTTTACTATTTGGTTTCAGTTATTTCAGACTTACGGTTGTTTGGTAGAGTGCCACCATGTTTCTTTTTCATGTTTCTCCTATTTCTGTATTGGTTTTTGGCATCTGTTGGGATGGTTGTCTCTTTCTGATTTATTTGGGGGTCATCTTAATATATAGTCTGCTCCTGAGGTCTTGATCCCCAGTATCACTCAGAAAGGACAAAGCATTCTGTCACTATAGCAGAACCAAAACCAGCTTTATACCTACAATTAAAATAATTTAAAACAAGCTAATGCTAAGAAGGTTTTCAATGGCTGACTGTTTCGGGATTGCCTTGGGAGTGGATTGCCAGGCCCTTCTCCCATTTTTGTGGTGCTGGAAATTGAACTCAGGACCTCAGAGACTGCAGCACAGCGCTCTACCAACTGAGCTAAATCCCAGCCTGGCTCAGTGGGTAGAGCGCTGCGCTGCAGTCTCTGAGGTCCCGAGTTCAATTCCCAGCACCGCAAAAATGGGAGAAGGACCTGGCAATCCACTCCCAAGGCAATCCCAAAGCACTCAGCCATTGAAAACCCTATGAGGGTCGCTATGAGTCAGATACCGACTCGATGGCACCTAACAACAACAACAACAATGCTAAGAAAATTACCACATGAAAACAAATGGTAAGCTTAGATAGTGTAGAGTAAGTTTTGAGGTTAGACATTAATTGTGGTAAAGATCAATAGCAGAAAGATGAAAATCAGGGGAAGAGGTTGGGAAAGAAATAGTAAAATAACAGGATTGGATAAGGAAAAAAGAAAAGTACAGGCAGAAAGAAGAGTATTAGAGAATCTATACACTGTAGAAAAATGATACATAAGGTTATATAAACATTGCAAGAGGTATAACAAAAACAGAAAAATTCTTTTTTTAACAAATTTGGGTTGAACTAACATTAAAAGCATTGTAATCAGATAGCTGAGATAACCTAAAAGGAAAAAATATTTAAATTTGAAAAATAGAAAGAAAAAAGAAATTAAAGAAAGAAAAAGAAAAAGAAAATTAAGGAAAGAAAATCAAAAAGTAAATCTGAGCATCAGTATCCCTATCTACTGTCAAGTTGTCCTATCTGGGTTTCTACCAACCAGGACTTGCCTAAGAAGTCCTGACTACCAGCCAGCTGTTGTCCAATAGGATTTGTAGTAGGGGTGACTTCTGATGCTATAGTAGAGCTTATAAACTGCAGGGGTATTCCTTTAATCTCTCAACATATATCCTCCCCAGGTACCACCACCAACACTGCCAATGAGTTTACAAGGTATGAATTCCCTTCCTTTTCCCAGTTTCTCAGCATATACATATTTCAGGCATTCAGGCACCCCTGTTGCAGGGGCCATGACCACCACTAAAATGGAGTTTACAAACTGTGGGTATAATTCTGTATTTTCTCAGCACTGTGTACTCCAGGCATTGCCTCCCCTCTGTGTGTATTCTGCAGAGCCTGAAGATTTGTGTCCCTTGCTTCTCTAGTGTGTCCTCATTCCCCTCTCTCCACTCCTCAGTAGGTCAGTTTCAGGGGATCTGCTTCCTTGGAGGAGGGTGGTCTTTTGTTGTGTTGCTCTGGGCTTGGAAAAGTGTTAAAGTGCTCTCTCTCATGCTCTCTCTCTCTCTCTCTCTCTCTCTCTCTCTCTCCCTCTTTTCCCCCTCTCTCATGCTGACCTTTTCCTTATGGGGAAGTCTGTGCTAATTTGTATCTCTGAGCTGGATTTAGAGTTTGTAAGAGCTGTGGGGTTCTTTGGGTCCAGATGAAGGTCTCACCTCCTTGGGGAGATTAGCTCTTTCCTTTCCCCTGCTGGGTTTAGAGCCAGAGTGTAGGTGCATGCTGTTTTCTTCTTTTGCTTCCCAAGTCTCTTTTGCTGCATGAAGTTGGTTGTGTTCATACCTTTATTGTATCTTCTGTTGCATTATCTAATTTTTCTCTCCTGTGGTTTCAGTTTCTCCTTTGTTACTCAAATTTTTCATTTGCAGAGTTACAGGAAGACTGCTTTTAAACTGTCATTTTGATTTCCCTCTCCCCACTATATTTCTTACCTAAGTACTATCATCTTAAAGCAGCCACTCAGTGCAGTCTGAACACCTACATTGAAGCATTGGCTTTACAACTTGACTCACTTTTTGACCTTCAATGAAAGGCACTTAAGTTCTCAGGTCATTGCCTTTCCACTAAGCAGCATGGATAGAGAATGCAAAACTAACCTCCAACTCCACAGGGATGTTGTGAAAATAAATGAAATGTTGGTCTATAGAGTCACCTTAAGCTCTTAGGAATGAAAAGCTTAGTGATACAAGGGTTTCAGTAGTTATTCTTTTTTTTTTTTTTTTTTCAGCCTTCTAGGTGATAAAGAAAGGTTCCACCTTGGTAAGTTTTGAAGAATATGGTCTCACAGATTCCTTTCTCTGATCTGTAGCCTTGCTTCTTCTATGCTCACGAAGTCTATGGTAATTCTGACTGTTAACTCAGTGAAATTAATAAGGATATGCCATATCCTCAGGCAACAATGAAGAATGGTCATGCTCTGCATGAGGCAAATTATCTACCACCAGTTGGGCATCACACAATACATGCCCCCTACAGTGGCTGTGAAAAAATACTTCTAATGAAACAAAGGAAGTGGTATATTGCATAAAAGAGGACGTTTCTAGGATAGAACCCAAAGTTAAGATATTGATCTAACAGAGTCTAAAAGTCCAGAGATAGAAAACTTCCAGCACTTTCTTTTAGAAGAACTAAAAAACACATTTTGCCAGTGTCACAGACACACTCTCCTAATGCCAAGGCAGTTCTGAAAGAGAATCGTAAATAACCAGCTAATACTCTCCCCTGCCTCTGCAATGAAGAGTCCCTGACAGGTGATATAGCTAAGTACTGTGTAACCTGTCACTTTATCATCCTTAAGAGGGCAGCATAATCCATGGAGATCAAATAAACTTTTCTGTGGTTTCGATCCCATTCTGACATTCAGAAGAAAAGTTGACAACCATTGATTAAAGGAAAACACTACAGCAAAGAGATACTTACAATAGGTAGCTCCAACTGAAGATATATTTTGTCAAGAATTAGCTGGGAAGACACATTGGCATACTGACATGTATTTCTAAGCTAGGGATAAAGCTAACATCTTTGTCTTGGTCTCATTGGGACACACGTTTACTTACAAGCTTTGATTTTCTTCATTTACTCATTTGATAAGTATTCATTGAACAATGTAATGGAAATCACTGGTGGTGTCCTCAAATCTGTTCTTCCCTCCTTCCTAAGCAAGTAACTGCCTAACTATAACCTAAATTTCAGCTAAACTTATAAGAAAATGGGGTGATTTAAGTACATGCTAATGCAAATTGAATGGAAGTGATAGAGACAACTTCAACATCAATTACTGTAAAAAAAGAAAAAAGAAAAAAGAAAAAAAAAGATATATCCTTGGCCTGAACTTCTGCTCTCTCCATTTGTTTATGGAAAATGGCAAAACTGAACTTATCTACTTGCCATGGATGGGTATACAAGAGGGAAATGAACATCTGTATTTTGGAAGCTTTTTTTTTAATAGCAGCTTAGCCTATACCTTTAAAAATGTAAGTGCTCCTGGGTACTAGATACTATATAATATGCTGAGGATTCAGCTTAGCAAAATATTCATGGTACATATCCTTGTGGAACATACTACCTAATGTCTACCCCAGTCTTCTGTCTGAGAATCAAAACTTGTCGGACAAGTGCCTACTATATTCAACAATCAAAATAAAACAACAGTAAGGAGTGGATAAAACCCTGGGCTTCAGTGCCACACACAGATTCCTTTCAAGCTCTTGCTCTATCCTATACTATGTCCTTGGACAAGTCATTTAACTTCTATAAACCTCACTTTCACTCATGTAATTCAGGGATAATAGAAATAATATGTACGTCCTGGGGCAGTGGTGGAGACCAAAAAGATTAGGCATGTAAATAGTTTAAACTGGGACTTGAGTTTAACAAATGTGATTATCAGAGTTCATTCCTTCCACTGCTGTTTTTACCTCTAAAACCCACAGAGCACTTAAAGAAAATACATGAACATCATTATTGTATTCAAGATATATTACATGAGGCAGGTGTCATCATTCCCATTTTGTAGATGAGAAGACTGAATCTGAGGGAACACTGCTTAATAAGTAGCTGCGCTAGAATTTGTTTCCAGATGTCTGACTCCAGAGTATGTACTATTATACTAGGTGTATCACTATCAGGGCCAGTAATCATTGCTTCAGCTGCTGGTACAATGAGAACAGTTCTAATCACAAATGCCAATTTCTTCCTACCACCTACCATAGAAGTAAAACCCTTTGAGAGAAGTTTTCAGCTCTGGACTCCAATGCTACCTTTTCCTATGTTTCCAGGTACTTTGTATTTGTGCCAAAATTCAGTTAACATTGTCTAATAATTCTGGTTGCTCAACTGGTATCCTCCAGCAAAATGTAAGCATTTGAAATAGGAAGTATTTCTGATCCAAGACTTCATACAATGGCTGGTATATATTAGATATTCTAGGAATAATAGGAATGTATAATTCTCATGGGAATAAATGAATGAGTATTAGAAAATGGAATGTATGAAAAACCTACCAATATAGTTATTTGTTTGATGTAAAGGAAATAGAGGGATACAGTTTTGAGAATAAATGAATGGAAATGAAATGTTTAATAAAATACATCAAGCCTAAGAAATTAATATACAGTAGCCTCATGATGGAAGTATTTTCCAAAAGTTATATGCCAACTGCTTTGAACTCAAAAACATAATGAAATGTTATACACCATTTGTAAGGGTCCAGTTCACAAAAGCTATATTCAACCTCAGGTAAAACTGAAATATTGTACAATTGTGTTAGAAAAATTACAGCAAGCAATATGGTTAAAACACTAAAAAGAAAAACAAAGCAGGAAAAATCAAGATTGTAAAGATTGTGTTCTTTACAAAAGAAGATTTAATCAGAGAAAGATAAGGAAGTAAAGGTCACTTTTAAAGACACTGAATATATTTACTGTGCATTTTCAGTAACTTTAGAGGTTCAAGGCATTGGTTCTTTATTCTCCCTAATTCCACATCAAAGCTTCCAGTTTTCACTCTGTCTGCTGTGGAGATATGGCCAGCAATGCTCTATACAGAATAGTCTGGATTATCCCCTTTTCCTCACAAGTAGAATAAAGAGAAGGAGGCAAATATTTCTAAGATAACTGGTCATGTTGTGAGGTGCTAACAAGTTGGGCCTGACTTGTTCTGGGATTGCTTTGGGAGTGGATTGGCATGTCCTTTTTCCATTTTTGTGGTGCTGGGAATCAAACTTGTGTCCTCAGAGAGGGTGGAGCGGGTACTCTATGAACTGAGCAAAACCCCAGCCCACATTCCCATTCATAGTGAGTGCTAAATAAATATAAGGATATGCACAAAGCTATAATATAATATTGGTGGTATGTGCACAAATACTGACAAAACAGAAGAGAGGTACATAGATTTAGTATATTTAAATCTAAGACCTAACAAATTCAGAGATATGTATAAACTGTGATAATTATCCTAGTGATGATGAAATGAATCATTTTACTTAATAAGAGATGGTTACTTACGTAAACCAATGTGAACTGAAGCAGTAGCCAATGTGAACTGAACCAATGTGAACTGAAGACTTCCTAAAGGAAGAATATTTCAATTTATACAGAAAAAGATAAATAACATTAATCACTCAAGGAGGGGCAGAAAGTAATTCAGGTTGGGGGAGTACTTTTTGCAAAGACCTAGAGAAAAGAAAGTGCATGGTGCTTTAAGGTGATTGCAAATGGTTCTGTTTCACTGTGGTATCAAGTCAGAGAAATACTGAGGATATCCAAAGAGGAGGCTGAGTACAAGTAATAGCCAGGTCATGAAAATTCCAGGTGCCCTGCCAACAAGCTAGCACTGAATCATGAGAGCAACTGATAACCACTAAAGAGTTATATTTATGGAAGTAGCACCATGGGTTTTGCATTTTAGAAGTTAACTCAAATTGTCATGTAAAGAACAAGTTGCAAAAAGGTGTAAAGTTGTGAGACCAGAAGCAAAACTCTTGGCTAAAACATTGATGTAGTAATCTGGAAAACAGCTCATAGTAGCCTAAATATTTTGCATCCCAAGTGCTTAGCACAGTGTCTAACATGAAACAAGTGCCTGACAAGTACCTGTTGAACTGAATAGTAGGAAAGAGAATTAACACACCATAGTGGGAAGTACACAGCATCTCTCTCATCTGTACAAATCATCTCTATCTAATCCTCGCTTCTGCAATCCCATAAAATTAAAAGTTTAGGGAGCTGTTTATAATAGGAAGATAAGGAGATAATATAAGAAAAGTGTAATCGCTTTAGATTGGTGGTGTTTAACAGGATTAACACCCACTTATGCTAATTCTGGTGTTTGAGGATTATGTGTGCATAATCTATATTTCTTGGGACATGATATGACTTACAATCTGCCCAAATCCAGGAAATAGCAGAAGACATTAACATTCATAAATCTATTTATCTACACAAATGAAAACATATTAGCCAGCTGTTGATGGTGTAACAGAAAAACCAATACAAACAGAGAGAAGAGATTTTTACTGGGGGCTCACAGTTAAAGGAAGCAGTCCATAATGGCAGCTGGGTAGGTGTGGCAGTGACAGGCAGCAGGGTCCATGGTAGACATCATTATCTTTGCAAGCAGGAAGCAGAAAGCAAGCTGGACCCTGAGTCCAGTATAAAAACCTCCAAAGGCCCACCTCTAGTAACATCAATTCCACACAAGACAGTGGGGTCCTTGCTGTGCATACACCTGGCCATGTGGTTCTTAGGCCTTTGGAACTTGTTTACAGGAAGAATTTGGAAAAGTTTGGAGATGCAATGAGAGAAGCCTTGGAGAACTTGATAGGCAGTTCTGGTGAGAAAAAGAAAGACCAGAAGGCAGTTGCAGATAGAAATGCAGATGGAGCTCACAGTATTACAGAGCATGAGAATTCTGTTGGGCTTTAAACTGCAGATCATTTGTGTTATATTTTGACAAAAAGCTTTGTGTAACATTCTGCCCTTGTCCTAAAGACTTAAAGGAGGTTGACTTTAAAAGTAATAAACTAACTAATTTGATGAAGGAAATATTTAAAAGGCCTAATGTTCAGGCCGTGTGTTTATTACTACGAGCTGCATTCAGCCAAATATATGATGAGAAAATAGGGCAAAATTCACAGCAAAAAGATCCAGAAAAAATGTACAGTTTAAAGAGATAAAAAGGCATGGCAGTGAGGGCTTTTCTAAAGTTACTGCAAATTGGGCCAGTTGGGGCGGGGGGCCATAATTGTTAAAGAGATAATCAACATTGAAGAGATTAATAAGGATGATCTGAAGGAAGAAAAGGAGTTGGCCAGACCCGCCCCCCCTCACCCCATCTAGGACTTCAGGGTTTAAAACTAAAAACCCATTTGTAAAGGGAGTATCTTAAAATGAGTGTCTCTGGGATGCCCTGCTGGAAAGAATATCCAAAATGCTGTCTCCCAGATGCACTCCTGAAAAGAGGCTACCCAGGGAAATAATTTCTTGGATTTCTTGGCCTAGGCAGACAGAGGCTGCTGCTACAGCTGTAGTTCAAAAGGGTGAAGCTACCTCTAGAGCTAGAAGCAATCCTTCATGACATTCACATGGTGCTGGTTCAAAAGGGATGCAGGATGCAAGAGTTAGAAGGTTATGGAGGCTGCTACCAAGACATCCTTCAGAAGATAGCCTGTTAGGCCAGGCAATGTGTACCAGTGTACACACTACAAGCCCTCTGAAGGAATGACACATGAAGCTTTGAGGACAATGCCTAAGCAGCAGTGGAGACCCCATGATGTTGGGAGATGCCAGCAGCGTGAAGCGTCTGTCAAGGCACACTGTTGGCAAGAAGTGGAGCTAGCTTAGGAGGGCCATTTGCAACAAGGCCAGAGGGGCAGAGCCACTCAGGCTTGTTCAAGAACAGATGATGCCAGATGCCATACATCACATGTGCCATATGTGCCAGATGCTAGACTTAAACTGACAGTTTATCCAGCAGAATATTGATCATGCTATAGACAGATCATTCCTTTCTATACTCCCATTCCTCCCTTTTGGAGTAGGAATGCTTACTCTGTGCCACTGTATGTAAACTTTGGTTTCTTTATTTGTTTTTCAGGGCCCAACAGCAAAATTTTCCTTGAGTCTTAGTAGAGATTTGGCCTCAGACTATTGAATATGGTTGATATTTTTAAGACTTTGGGGAGTCTTGAAATTAGACTGAATGCATTTTGTATTATGGGAAGGCCATGACCTTTGGGGGCATGGGGTGGTGTGTAATGGTTTGGATCTACAATGTGCATGTCTTCCCACCACCATTACAGACTGATCCTCTAACTGTGCACTTCCAATAAATATCTCTTTTCCCATAAGATTTCTTTGGTCAGTTTTTCTGCTACACTGATGACCACCAGCTGACTAATACACATATAAATACATTTCTACCTCCATCTTTGTAAATCACACCTAACTTTAAAACAAAAAGCTTCAGTAGATGATAAATATGATTATTGAGCTCCTACATCTGCTTTATAGTGTCTATTTCTGACTCCATACATTTTTCCCTGCATCATTCAGCTTGAACAGATTGGTGCTTAAATATGTGCAATCCTCATAACCACAGCCAACTACATCTAGATAAAGCATCCCCTCCTTGTCCAATCTACTACAATTCCAAAGGACTTTCAAAGGGCCCTGTAGTTGCTCAAAGGCTCTGTGTAACTAATTTCTTCCTGACCCCTCGTTTTTTAGCATTCATGTTGGAACAGGTGTGAGGAGACCCAGGCATGTCCATGGAGCCCACAGTTCAGTTCTGGCACAAGATAAGGGTTATCTTGCTGTGGTAGATGACTCTAACAATGTTTTCCAGGATGCCAACTTCCAATTAGTGTCATTTTTGTTCCATGTCCTAGCGCAAAAGTACACTCATAGGGAGTCAACTCGGGGTGATCTAAGAGATGGGTACTAACACCAGAAAAGAGAGGCATGTCAGCTTCCTTCCCAAAGTCAAGAAAAGCTGGTCTGTCAGCCGAAGACACAGTCACTGCTGCCCGTGCAAGGTCAGCCCCTTATTCATGAATTGGGATGCTAATTTATTTTCCAACAATGATGCCAAATGTGCTTCCAGATGTTGAGCTAGGAAGCAATTGTGATTGCTGTGGGCACATGAAAAAAATAAACAAATGAAAGGAAATTCCACATTTAAGACTCACAAATTGTCCCTGCAAGGAGTGCATTGATATAGACAAAACTTTTTGTCAACCAAAATCAAAATAGTCTTTTAGCAACAAACACATTGTTACAAAAAATAAAAATAACCTTAATAAAAAATTTCTCATGTACCTTAGTTTCTCCACAGATAATACATAAGAAAAAATGGGGAGGGAAAGGGAGGATTATTTTCCTAAGACTATGTTCATACAATTGGGAGAAGGACCCGACAACACACTCCCAAAAATCAATCTGCCATTGAAAACCGTATGAATAGTAGAGAAGCACTGACAATAGTGATTCGCCTGTTATATGTAGGGTCACTATGAGTTGGACACCAACTCCATGGCACCTAACAACAACATGTTCATACAATGCCACAACACTGTTGGTTGAGTCAATTCAATGTCAAATATGCTAGAAGATTATTGGATCAGACAACCAGTTTTTGTTGATAGTGGTAGGTTTTATTGTTGTTTTGTTTGTCTGTTGTTTTCCCTGAATGAAAGTAGTAAATAACCACCAAATTACTCTGTGTAGGGAGAGAGCCTTCACAAAGCCCTCTTTTTAAAATTCCTAGCAATCCTGAGCACATTCATCACACATGAGCTCAGTAGAGGAAACTCCTACAGGGACAGGGGAGGCATTCCTGCCTGTTCCCTTTCCTTCGATAGGCCTGGCCCATACACACAGAAGCCCACATGAGGCAAAACCTCCATGAGTCTCTGAGTCCAGATCACTGGCCAGCTTTGGTCTACTATTTCACATTCTCACATCTAACTCTGAATATATTTTATCTGCTTATTTGCCATTGACCCTTGGTGAACTATCTCACATATAGTTCTGTACTCATATTATGGTCCTAAATGTCATTAGCTATGAATCAGAGATGAACGTCCCCTTTCTCCCCAATCCTTATGTGAAAGCCAGGGCATCATCCTGGTTTACCATCTCCAGTACAAGAAAAACTAATGGATGTTAACAGTCAACTCCTGTGCAGAGAATAATTTTAGATATGAAGTCCCTTCAGCTATTGAATATTTGACAACACTCTTTCTTAAGCCCCACCAAAGTCTCATCTAATTTCTATTCTCTTTCTTCACGAGTATAGACACAGAACAAGAGTCTTAGGAGTGAGGCATGGTAGGCAGCAGAAACAGCCAGGGCTTTGGAACTAGGCAGGCTTAATTCTGAAATCCATCTTTCCATTGTGCATTTACCTGCTATGAGGGTTTGTGCAAATTATTTGAATTCCTTCTGCTTTAGTTTCTTTATCTGAAAAAGTGAAGACTAAATGATATAAGGTATATTATAGGGACTTTAAGAAGTGACTTTGGGATATAGAATCATTCAATTTTTAAATTTTGAATTATTGATGAAGAAGTTGAGTTTCTAAGCAGTGGTATCAGTTCTAATCAAATATAAGCACTTATTATAACCTGAATGTAACAGATTATATTTTTCAAAAAAGTACCAACAACAATAATCTTGGTCCCACTTGCTCCTCCAGGACCTTGTCACTCTCATCAAGAGGTGGAATCTATTTTCTTCCCTCCTGATCTCGGCAAAACCTGTATTTGGTAGGCAGAGAGTTCCACATGGTGGTTTTATCTTTTAGATGCTAATCTATTATGATGGACTTACATACACATATGGCCCATTAATTAGAACATCTTAAATCACATCATTGATTGCAAACTTTTGAGTCATTGGGATGGTAAAGGAAGTGTGGTTTTTTGCTGTGCAGTGCTACACACCTTTAATCCCAGCAACTGGGGAGGTAAAGGCAGGAGGATCACAGGTTCAAAGCCAGAGGCAGCCTGCATAACTTAGCAAGACCCTGTCTCAAGATAAAAAATAAAAAGGCTAGGGTGCAGCTAAGTTGTAGAGTACTTGCCAAATATGTGTTAGATCCTGGGTTCAGCCCCTTGATACCACAAAAATAAATAAATAAATATATATATATATATATGTGTATATATATATATATATCTTAGTTTTTTGACACTAAAGTACTCTTCTAACCTGTCTTTCTAAATGAAAATCAAGCCAGGAATATGTGTTGACTCTCTGTTGACTATCTGTCAAAACAGACCAAGCATCTTCATCAATACATATATAAATGTAACATAGAAATGACTAAAAAAATGTGGAAAGCAGTAAATAAAAAATTTGGAATAAAAAGGGGAAAAAAAGACAAAAAGCAAGAGCAGAAGCAACAATTAGAGGATTGCACTAACTATATTCATCATAATTATGGTTCAGTGCCGTTTTTCTATCTTTTTCCAATGACACCTCTCAAGTAAAAAGTACTTTACAGGTTCTGTTCATCAATGTGGTAGCCATTATTTCCTTGAGTTTTAAACTAATACCTCACAGTAGTTTAAAGATCTATTCTCTCCATTCTCCCTAAATGTTTGATTTTGTTGTTGATACATGCCATGGAGTTGAATTTGACTCACAGAGACCCTGATAGGGTTTTCAATGGCTAAGTGGTTCGAGATTGCTTCAGGAGTGGAATAACACATCCTTCTTCCATTTTTGTGGTGCTAGGGATTGATATGAGTGTCTAAATCAGGGGTCAGCAAACTCCAACTCTCAGATTATATCTGTTTTGTAAATAAAGGCCTCTTGGAACTCAGCCAGACTCATTTGTTTAGTATTATCAATGGTTTATGTTGAGTTGCAGCAGCAGAGTTGCAACTGAAGCCTATGGCCACAAAGTTGAAAATATTTACTTCCTGGCCCTTAAAAAATTTTGGCAGATCCCTGGCTTAAATATTGCTATGCACCACCAAGTATGTGCTGCTTTTTATTACTTATGAAAGCTTTATAGAATTTTCATTTTCAATGTGATTTTCTTTTTCTACTTCCTGGTCAGGGGCCCTTACATAAAGACATACTTAACAGGCCCACTAACTCTATTATTTCAATGAAGTTGAGAATTTGCTTTATAGAAACTTTCCACAAAGACCAATTATAGAACCTGATTATCATTTACAACATAGTTAAGATTTCTCATAATTTTTCTTCCTTCTTTTTGAAACATTTGCAGTATTTTATAGATTTCATTGAACAAAAGTAGAGGGAATACTTCTTTGAACTTGACTATCTTTAGCCATTAACTACAGACAACAAAACTGCTGCTTCTCCTTCAGCAAATTCTGCTTTAATAACAAAGCTACATTTCTTTCCCATTTAGGCACAAACCACTGATTTTCTTGTTCTAGGGAGAGAAAGTTGAGAAAAAATGAAATGTCGCTTGTGTGGCCTGGTGCTAGATCTTTTTAGCTACAAAAATCCTGAGAAGAAACTTAGAGGAAGGAAAATAAGGGATAAATGAGCAAAAGAACATGGTATAAAAATCACAGAAGAGCAGCTGTTAATCACTTTTATTGTTCTTACCTGAGCTCTTATAAAGGGCCAAATTAAATGGTTGTCTAAACAAAGTGAATTATTTTCTATGTTTAATACAGAGTGAAATGTTGATACTGGCTAATGTTATTGGGCATCTGAAATTGCCCTTGGGGTGATAAAATGCATCTGAGCAAAAAGCCAGGAGAAGGAGCAGCAATGTTGGTATTTGACACTCAGACACAAAAGAAAATGGCTTGAGAATAAGAATGAAGCCAGAAAATGAAAACGACACGTTAAAACATGAAGGATAGGCATGAGGAAGCATAGAGAGGCTGAATTGTTTTGTTTTGTTTTGTCTGAATTTATAGTGTGGTTTCATATATTACTCTGAAAGAAAAAAAGTGCAAAAGGGTTTGAAAACAACTCCATACATACCTCAGTGTTCTGACAGCTTTCCAACTCTGTCAAGCTGGATGCTAATGGTCCGTTATAGCATACAAGATGCATATAGGTTCTCATAACTCATAGTCAGTTACTCTGTACTTGTCTATAGATGTTGAACTTCCATCACGTTTAATCTCCAGTTTTGTCAACGCTGTGTGATTATATTCCCAGATGTTGACTAACTGTAAGGATTGATAGTCTTCCAGATGTGTTAGGATTTCACACATCTCTGACAACTACAAAAGAGTATGTGAATGCTTATCTGATTCAATGACCACTCATGGATCTCTCCTAGATATCTCTTTGGCAAAAATGCCTCCTTTCTGAAGAAATAACTTGAGCTGTGGCTTCTATAAACATTGAAATACATTAAGCACCACTCCCTGCAACAGTGTCACCAGTTGGTTTTAGAACAATGAAAACCAGATTCAGATTAGCAAGGACTGTTAACCTGGTCCCACCATTTCAATATCTTGTATAAATAATGACTTGGTGATCTTATAAACAAAAAATGATTAGACCTCAGGTTTAAATTCAAATCAATTAATATTGGCATCAAAGATGAGGATAGTGAATTGAATAAAATAAGCTTCACAAAACTGTGAACTTCTCAGCTACTCAAGAGGCTGAAGCAGAGAATCATTTAGGCTCATGAGTTCGAGACAAGCCTGGGCAACACAGCAAGATCCTAAAACAAAAAACAAAACAAAACAAACAAAAAACCTGTCAAAGTGGGTTGGACCTAGATATTTCATGTAGATGTTTCATGAAATATTGACCATACTTGTTTGATGGTCATTTTTTATTTCTATTGAACTTTGAATTTCTTGAATATAGGCAAAAGTACTAAGTGCCTTAATAGATGAGGCTTACTAAATCCCAAACCAGACATGAAGTCTGGACAAGTTTCAGCTAAGCATCCAAGCTTCTGAGAATTATTAAAATTTGGTTAGAACTCTGGGCTTTACAAATTCTCCATTTTTGATAAATAAGATAATGTCCCCATCAAGACAAAACAAATAATCTAAGAATAAAATAAAACTTGGAATTATCCCAAAACAAGCTATCAGGAGTTGTTCTTGCTTGGCACCATGGCACACACTTATAATCCCAGTAACTCCATGTTCTATAGCTTAGTAACTATGTGACTTTGATCAAGTTACTCTTCCATCCCTAGTGTTGCTTTCCTTAGGTATAAAAGTGTCCTAATCTTGAGGTAAGGATTAGAGAAAATGCATACAAAGCACTTGGCCATAGGTGTTTAATTAATAAATTTTACTATCATTCTAGACCACTGGAAAACATCTGTTAATATTTTTAAGGCATTCACAGCTGTCCTTGGGAAAAAGGACATCAAAATCCTATGTTATAGATCAAACTATATGGAAGTAAAAGTTCCTACACAAATCAACTCTAAAACAAGTCACACCAGTTGGGAGCTAGCAAGTTCTATTTTGTGATGAATGGTGTCTGGGTCTCTCAGTTCTTTCCAACTATTTCCTTGTACCATTAATAAATGTACTATCTTCTTCCTCCTGAGAGATCATTTGGATTCTAAAGACATATGTGCCATCTATTCATATGCTATCATTACTAGTGCCAATTCCATGTCCTTATTGGGGTGATCAAATCTGGAGCCTGAAGATTACAGTTAGATTTCATTTGCAGAAAAATAGCTCTGAAAAAATTAATAGAAATGTTGAGGTTGTATCTGCTTGTGTGATCTTGAGATATTAGATATTTAATAACTGAGCAGACTTTAAATGTTTCCTATTAAAACAGAAGAAAATAAACAGGAGACAAACCAAAGTATAGGCAAGCCCTCTCCTTGAAAACTCAGGACCAACACTATCCCTTAAAAATAGACACTCACTACCACCCCAGGCCCAGGTACTAAATACCCTGTCCCTCCCAGTTTCCTCGTGTCTTTGGAGCCATTTTGACAATACCAAAATAGAGAAAATGTGCATTCAAAAGCTGGAGCAATGGAAGAAACTCCAAGCGATACTGGTTTAAAGCAACCTAAAGCTCGGGCTGCTGGGATTTAGCTCAGTGGGTAGAGCGCTGCGCTGCAGTCTCTGAGGCCCAGAGTTCAATTCCCAGCACCGCAAAAATGGGAGAAGGGTCTGGCAATCCACTCCCAAGGCAATCCCGAAGCACTCAGCCATTGAAAACCCTATGAGGGTCGCTATGAGTCGACTCGACGGCACCTAACAACAACAACAACAACAAAGCTAGGGCTAGCCTGCAGCCATACCACTGTGGCATCCGATCCTGTCACATCTCTGAAGCTAAGCAAGGTCAGATCTGGTTAGTACTTGGATAGGAGACACCATGTACTAGAGGCTTAGGAGAAGGACCCAGCAACAGATTTACTCCCAAAGAAATAATCAGCCATTGAAAACCCTATGAATAGAAAAGGAAGCACTAACAATCGTGTTTCACTCATAGCCACCTATGACTATGAGCCAGACATCTGACTCAACAGCACCTAACAACAACAACAAAGCTAGGGCTGCACTCTTAGGCAAAAACATACCTAATAACCCAGTAAACACATTGCCCAAATAGCTATTCCCTACATTTCCAATCTTAACCATCCCTCATTTGAAAGGGATGGTTATTCCTCTTGAAAGTTTTGGCATTCAGAGTTTAATGAGCAACATTTGTAAAGAAATAAAAAGCTGCTAAGCTATCTGACCCCCTCATTAGGGTGAATG
>VMDO01033511.1:0-17898 GCA_007922755.1 Pedetes capensis
GGGATCGGATGCCACAGGGCTACAGCTGCAGGCACCCTAAACCTAGCCCTAGTAAAATTACTCTAAATTTCAGAAATTAACAATTAACTCCCTCATATTGGATTTATCTAGGTAGTGACCACCGGCTTTCACCTTAGGTGGTTCACTCACAGAGTATAAACGCCAAGGCTTATTTCTCTATTTGTCCACACCTAGTACAGGGTCTGGTCTATTGCAACCAATACTAAGTGAATGACAAAATAAAAGGTAGCAGCTTCAGGTGCTTCAGCTGGGGTGGAAGGTGTTAGCAATGAAAACTTCCAGTTAAATTTCAGAACAGGATGCTCACCCAGCCTCTGCACATCCAGCTCTGCCCTGCAGGTGGCGTCATTTCTGGAAGAAAGAAGATAGGAAGAGTGTTTATGTTGTGGTTGTGGCTATCATCTGTTTATTTATGAGATCTTTATTTATGAGATTTTCAGCACAGGTCAGTAACACCATCATTGCATACAAATTTCCAAAAGATGGAAGGCAGGTATCTTGAGGAAGTGGCACCTTCCTCAAATTCCCTCAAAGGAACCACAGGATTGAATGACAGTTAGGTCTGCCCCATGTCTTGCTTCTGGATAGATGGGGCTGGTAAAGGATTAGAAGATAATAACATCATTGAGAAAATGGTTCCTTTTAATGTTTGCTGTTTGGTCAAAGAGGAGACACCAGGAAGTTGTGAGTGGACTTCAAAGGTTGTCTGATTAAGCCATGTGCACAAGCCCCAAGCTCACTCCACAAACGGCACCAACAATGCCTTTCCTGACATGTTTTCATAAAAGAACCTCCTCATGGACCTGTCCCTACAGATCCATTTCCTCCAAGAAAAGCCAGTATTCCACAGGCTTACAGCTGAGTTCATGTACCACCAGCAGCAAGATCTTCCCTATCTACTCAATGAGCATTTTGTCTTGCTTAGGAAGACAAAGTGTAGTAACAGGAAGGATAAAAGACCCTTGCTGTCAGCTAGACATGAACAGCAGGCAATTTGGTTTTGCTTTATCATTACATTTTCTGTCCACAGATGTATGTTCATTCCTCATCTTTCAAGGCAATACAATTTCTAACAGAACTTGAAGAAATCGTCATATACAACTTGCAACATGGGGACACATGTCTTTGATGAAATGTAAACCCAGAATAGAGCATTTGGCTTTAGTATTAAAATGGGCACCAAGACATTAGAAATAAATATATTATAATGGATTGAGGGTGAAATTATAAAGCTTTTTTCCTTCCTTTTTAGTACATGTTCTCTGTAAGGAACATGTGTTCATTTTATAATCAGGAACATAAAAGTATTTACCTAAAACAGAATTGTGCCCTTGTTTGCCTGAAGTTTTCTAATATCAAATCTGGATTGGGTACAGCAAAAGCTGTATTCTCCCCTTTCCTTGGCCTATATATAGGTGCTTATCTTTTCTAGTTTGGCTATTCCATTTTTCCTTATATAAATCTATGATTTTTAAGCCAGGCAAAGCTTCTGGCCCACTGTTCCAATATACCTGCAGAAAATGTCAGAGATGTGTCCATAAAATACTTTCTAAAACAGGAAAGAAGAACACAGAATCTAAGTAAAGCCTTGCCCGGGTATATATTTACTTCTGTTAACCGTCAGAAACAGACCTGAATGTTCCAAAAGGGGTAAATCTCCCTGAATAGCAGCCCACTTTTAGAAGAACCATCAAAGTGTCCCTCTGGATCAGAAGACTACAAACGGTATTTTGAAAAAGAATTAAAGCCTAGCATGCTTGAGGAGGGTTAAGGGGTAGCTCAGTTGGTAGTGTGCCCCTCTTTGGTCTCTTAGGCCCTGGGTTTGATCCCCAGCACTGCAGAAATGGCAGAAGGACCTGGCAGCCCACTCCTGAAACAATCCTGAGAGAATCAGCCATCAAAAACCCTATGAGTAGGACACGACTCAACAGAACCTAACAACAACAACGTGCTTGAGGAAGATGATTAGAGAGAGAATTCTCTTTTAGTGATGGAATTATAGAGACTTTTCCCTTTCTTCCCAACCAGCACTTTTCTGTAGTCTACACATTTTCCTGTCTGGGCATGAGTCAGACATATATTTAATCAGAAAAAAACCACGAAAGAACTGGGATGAAGAGGCAGTGCTGGTAGGTTAAATATTTCACAGAGCATTAAATCATCTGAAATTTATAAATATATTCTAATATATTTAAAGCAAAAATGTTTGAAAAGATAAAAAGAACTATATTAAATAGGATACATCCTTCTTTTTGAAAAAAGAGAAAAAACTTCATAGACATTTTCAGATGTATTGGCCCAGCTTATCCTAAACATTAAGTGCAAAAAAGTACAAATATTTGTTTAAAGAGATTGTCAGGAATGCTGTTTCTAAAACAAAAAGGAAAAAATCACAAGTTATCTACATACCTAAATTTTATTGACTAAATAAAAATAAGTAATGGTATATCCTTTAATGTTCTGCTCAGTCATTAAAAAGTATGTAAATTATGGGGAAATTTGCATGAATATTGTTCCATTTAAAAACAGGTTACAAAATGGTAATATGAATTCACATTTACAAAAGATTCAGAGTACCTGTTGTACTTTCAAAAAATCACATATATTTGAAAAACATCCAGAGATTATACTAAAAAGTCCTACTAGTTATGATCATTTGTTTTGACTTTCAAGAGACTTAACAGTTTACTATCTAATTTTTCTAAAATGAAAATATATTTCTCATGTAAGTAAAGGTAACTATATAAATACATAATTATTTGACTTTTGAAAGTTCTTAAAGACTATGAGGTGTCTTCTGTGGCAGGATATGGATTTTTACATATGCATATAATCTCTATTGCTGTAAGAAGCAATAATTTTGAATTAAGATAGACTTTTAAGTTAAAAATATAGATTTTTCAGTATGCATAAATAATTATCTTGTAAGACAAGTATTTCTCCTATGGAAGAGAAAAATTTTAAATTTCTTTGCAATTTTCTATATTTCTTGGGGTTGTTTTTCCCATAAGCATAAGTGTTTTTTGTAATAACAGAAAAGTAGGCCTTTGGTGGCCTCTCTTCTGTCGTTCTCTTTAACCAGGGATTTGAGGGCTTTAAAATACTGTGCTGCTTGTTTGCCGATACCCCTATAAATAAAGCACAAAGATGCAAAGTTGGATTTTTGATAATCTCTTTAACGTATGTTGCAGCTGACTTAGGCTTCAGGGTACATTCCTAAGTATCATAGTGGAAGCCTGAGCCTCATGTTCGATCAGGAGAAAGCAAATGCTCACTGAGTCTGGGACTTGCCTACTGATCACATGCTGGAGAGAGAGAGGTAGTTTCAGAAAGAATGAGGCCAAGATTTGCTGATCCCTTACGGCCTTTGGGGATCACTTTCTATTAAAGTGCTCTCTTTCTCCTTCTCTGTCTCCCTCTGCCTCTGTCACACACAGGACTGTCCAGGGAGTCTCTATGTGTCCTGGTGTGTGAGCTGGATGCATCTGGAAGGAAGCAGCACCTTTTCATTCACTCAAAGGTGTGTAACAAGGACCAGCATGAATTTGAGATAACAGAATGTTCTGGAGGAGGTAAGTGGATATTCACTCCCTGCCTCCCCATGACTTCATGTTTTCCCACAAACCCTGGCCTCTCCTCTAGCTCACCCCACAAGGCTACCTCTCCTGGCCCCTCCCCAGTGTTGTATCCTTCCCCTGTAGGGGTTAAGTTCCCCATGGCATGGATAGAAACCATGAAAAGGAGGGAGAAGTGAGGGCCTTTGTATACTGTTGCCACAATTTTCCTCATCTGTGCTTGAGAGACATGAAAAAGCCAAGGCTACTGATTTGACCTGAAAAGCTGGCATTTCTCCTCCATCCTAATTCAGAAGTAAATTCTCCCAGCTCCATCCTTCCTCCATCCTCACAGAGAGCCACTTAATGTCCTCCTCCTTATTGACATTTAAAATAAGTGAGGGTTTATCCACCTTTCTGTGTTTCTGAGGGTATGAACAGGGAGGACACAACTGAAGGAATTAAAATCTTCCAAACAAGACCAAGTAGGTGGGGTATAAGAACATAGCTATTGCAACCATAGTGCGTGAACCGTGGTTTTGCTTTCCCCTTGGCCTTTAGTGCTAGGCAGCTTACATAGAATAGCATCTCTTAAATTTGACTGCACAGGCCACACCACAGCTCAATTAAATCAGAATCTCTGGGAGTATGGCCCAGCCATCTATACTTTGATAACTCTCCATGTGATCCCAATATGCATTGGGGGTGTGGTCTAAGTTTCTGGAGACCTTTGTGTTTGTCATGCTTGGGTTCAGGCAGCCAAGTTCCAAATACCTAAGAGAGCTGAAGTCAGTTAGTTCTGTCTTTTAAAAGAATTAATGAACGCACAAGGGCAAGGAGATAGTGACAGAGGAGAATTCCCTTATTGGCTGTGTGGACAAGGATTCAGGGGGATATACATCTAATGGGGATTGTTCAAATAAAGTTTGTTCAGTCTCTGAGTTGGCCCCACCCCAGGACATAAAGATTCTTCTCCAAAAGCATAATATTTGCAGATGCGTGCCATGCTGAGATCTTAGGGCGCCCCAGAAAGGGGCCAAGGTATGTATCTGGGCTGGCAAAGGCCATCTCTGATCTGGCTTTTGGTAACAAGGAGGCAGCTGACACTTGGGTTTCAAAAATATAAATTCAAGAGCCAGGCACAGTGGCGCACACCTGTAATTCCAGCGGCTCAGGAGGCAGAGGCAGGAGGATCGCAAGTTCGAGACCAGAGGTAGTCTGCATAATTTAGTGAGACCCTGTCTCAAAAAGTAAAAAAAAAAAAAAATGTCTGGGGGCACAGCTCAGTGGCCCAGCACTTGCAAAGCATGTAGGTGTGAGGCCCTGGGTTCAACCACCAGTACTGGAAAAAAAAAAAAGAAAAAAAAGAATATAAATTCAACTAGAATAAAAGCCATGGTGTTCCTTGGTCAGAATTTGTTGGAACACCTGTGCTGGGTTGTTTGGCACCCTGGTAGAGACTCAGGGGATGATGCCTGGTCAATGTTACCAGAATAGGCTATCTCCCATGCTCAAATGAAAATCATTCCAGAAACTCAGTGACCACAGTGGAGAACCAAACCTACAATATTAATGAAAGAAAGAAAAGAATCTCAAATCCAAGAAATGGCATAGATTTCACTTCTTTTATTTACTCTTGGCTTCTCAATAGGCAAAAAGTCACTTTAAAGGCCTGGAGCTATCTTACTATTTCAGGTTAGAGTTAGAGATTTGGTGTGTTTTTTTTTTCTTCCTAAAAACGTAATCCAATGGATCTGATTTTTCAAGGTTGCAACCAATTGGCTTGTCTTACCTGCAATTCCACCAAGATTGTTTTTCTTACCTAACTAGCAGCAGCAGCAGCCCCCTGCCCCCCAAAAAACCCTAAATGTGACATATCTTGATAAGGGCCTTTCCTGATTGTTTGCAGCTGGGAACTTGCCTCTTTTGTCTAGCCAGGTAGTTCTCAACCCTAGCTATTCACTAGAATAAACTGGGGAGTTGTTTTCTTTAATATGTCACTTCTGGCCCACCCCAATTAAATCAGTATTCTTGAGGTGGGATCAGACAATGGATAGTTCTTTTTTTTTTTTTTTTGACAGGTAAAAATTATGGGGTGTACAACATGACATTTTGGTATATGCATACAAAATGGAATGGATGAATTAAGCTATTTAACATATGCATTATCTCATGTACTCTTTTTATTGGGAATTTTTAATGTACACCTTAATGTGATTCATTCTGACATGCTTTTCATTGTGACATTTCAACAATGGATAGTTCTTTAAAGCTCTCCAGGTGAGTTTAAAGTCTAGTCAAGGTTGAAAATCTCTGATCCATCTTTTTCCATGTTTTCTTGACTCATCTGCCCAGATTTTCCTTCTGAGTGCTCATTCTCCATTATTCTTCTTCTATACTTGTCTCCATCCTCACTACTCAATGTAGACAGTACCTCTCTTTTATGTAGGTAACAGAAGAGGAAAACACAGACAAGAACAAGACTTTAATTCCTTGCTTCTCAAAGGTGATGTCAGAGACCAAACAGCCTTAGAATTATCTTAGCGCTCATTTAAATTGCATAATCCTAGTAACTCAGAATCTGCATTTAAACAAAATCCCCCAGTGATAACAATGTAGATTGACGTTTGAGAAGCACTGATCTAATTACCTCTTAATCCCACATACTTGTTACAAGACCACCCTGAAGCCCTTTCTTGATTTGCCAGAGTCAGAACTGTGTGGTTCAAACCCTCAGGTCCCCCACAGTATTTACTGTACAAAGTCTTTCTCTAAATCTCTCTGCACACACCTTTTATTTCATTCTTACTATCACTCTTTTGCAGAGGA
Organism: Pedetes capensis; assembly: GCA_007922755.1. Lineage (NCBI taxonomy): Eukaryota > Metazoa > Chordata > Mammalia > Rodentia > Pedetidae > Pedetes > Pedetes capensis. The sequence goes on from VMDO01033511.1 coordinate 6,405, forward strand.
CTTACTATTATCCCATTTTATAGGAAAACAAGGCTCAGAAAAGTGGAGCTGTCAGCAGGCTTAGGGGTGCTGCACCCCAATGTTACTGCTTGCCCCCAGGAGTTCCGCTTCTCAGGACCTCCAATCAGGCGAGATGCCAGATCCTTGGCTCTATCCCAAAAAGGAATTTTAGAATGGGACTGTAAGAGAGTGAAGCAGCTGGAAGTTTATTAGGTAGAGGAAAGGGACAGTACATGCTTCAGAGTGAGCACAGGCATCTACAGAGACAAGCACCTGTAGGTGTCTTCACAAGGGGTATATGTATGATTTGGGGCTTCTGATGTTACTTCGATCATCAGGGTCCCAGCAGGTGTCTGGTATAGATTTACAGATTAGAAACAGAGCATTATTAAAATGCCTAGATTGGGAAGGTTGAGGAAATCTCTACTATATCTAGTCACAAGGAAATTACCTAGGTCTGTTGACTTTAATTATAGGCCATAATCTGATTTGGTGAGATTCTCAGAGAAGCATTGATTTTTGTGGTTCCCATAGCAGCCTTTCTCTTCTGGCTGTGCTTGAATGCTCAGCTGATAAAGCTTAGACCAGACCCTGGGCTGAAAAAGCACTTTTCTTCTCATGTCCCCAAAATTTTCCCTGTCTTTCTATTCTGCCTCAGAGTGACTTGTCCGTGCTACTGAATGATAGTTTCAGGGTTTTGATAGAGGTCTGTTTGATTCCAAAGTTGGTTCTTTTTATAAGAGGTGTCACAGCACTTTATCCAGAAGCAGATGCATACACAGAGTAGGTAAGAGAGCTGGTACAACCTGAGCTCTTCTTGCTAAGGACACAAACTTGCAAGACCTATTCTGTGCTGCTACCAAAGAAAGAAGGACCAGAGGTCCAGCTCCAGCAGCAAGTCAATGTCTCACCTTGGAAATGACTAAAAGAAATTTTATTATGGTCTTCACAGCCCCCCTGAGAACTGCCCCTGAGAGAGTGCTATCTGTCTGGCCTATTGGTGGACCCCTCCTGAATGTGAACTCATTTCCTCTTCAGCACAGAATCTGGTCTCTTGAGTATGAAAACTTATGCTTTTCTTTTGTGTGTTCTTCTAAGCCAAAAATCATCAAAACAGATGGTTCCTTCTCTGTCAGTACAGGACAGGTATAGTTAAAAGGGGCTGTTACAAAACTGGAACTTGATTTTAAATGGAACCCAATGTTCCTACATGGCTCACAGCTGGGGTCAGTAGGCCAGATGCTGCACGTCCACATGAGGTCAGCTCTGTGGTCCTTTATTTTTTTGAGGTACCTAGGGGTTGACCCCAGGACCCTGCACATGCTTTTGCAAGTGCTTTACCACTAAGATGTACCCTAAGCCCATTTTTTATTTTTTGAGTCAGGGTCTCGCTAAGTTATGCAGGCTGCCTCTGGCCTAGAACTCTCAATCCTCCTGCCTCTGCCTCCTGAATTGCTGTGATTATAGGCACAAACCACTGTGCTTGGCCTCTCTTATCTTTTAAACAGGATAATCAATGCCATAAACTAGATTGGAAACTAGACCCAAGCAGGGGCTCTTGGCATTCCTTGAGCTTGTAAAATGAATGAGTGGTAGACTGAATTGTTGTTTCTTCATGAAAGTGGTTGCCAGGATTTGGGTATTAGTCACAAGAGCCTGGGTAATCCAGCAAACACCAAGTCCCATAGACCTATCAGAAGACTTGTTTTGTTTTTGCTCCATCACCATGGAGCAGAGAAGTGGGCAGGAGGAGACAAGAGGGGGGAGGAGGAGCCATGCTCTGTGCCATGCAGACATTCAAGCCTATGATGTCCTAATGGCTGCACCTGCCATCTTCCAGAACTGTGCTGCTCAGTATGGTGGTCACTAGTCATAGGTAACTATTTACATTTAAATGAATTAAAGTGAAAACTGACTTAGTTGCATTGGCCATATTTCCAGTATTCAATAGCCACATGTGACTATAGGATACAATTCTGGCTAGTGCAGAATAGAAGCTTTCCATTCTTCCAGAAAGCTCTATTGGATAGCTTACTATAAACATCAGCATACTCTACTAGGTTATCTGAATCTAGCTTTCAGGCAAGAAAGAGGAGAGACTGTGGAGGGTTAATGAGGTGTGACAAGCATATTTCACCCCAAATTTCATTGTCAAAACTTGAGATGTGATCTACCTTACTGGAAGAGAACTGAGAAGTGTCAAATTTGTGCTTAAGAAATGGGGAACATGCATGAGGCCTTGGGATCCTTGTCCCTTTGGCCTTATCAGAAATTCAATTCTACCTCATACTTCATTCCCCATATTCTGAGTAGAACTGTCCAAGCTTCTAAGGAGAATTGCCTTATTGGTGTTTTTTTCTGGGGGTGGAGGCAGACAGGGGAGCAGGCAGTGCTGTGGATGGAAACCAGGGCCTTATGCATGCTAGGCAAGTTCTCTACCATTGAACTACACCTCCTACCCCGTAACCTCATTCTTAACAGGGCCCCATACATGTTTCCTCTTGTGGAAAATAATAATGGGAATTCAGGTATTGGTGAGGGGTTGACTCTCAGGGTTAGGAACTCTTGGGCAACAGTTAACAAATTCACAGAGAAAGCTGCATATGACATTACTCTCATAATGGCAGACCATGTAGAAAAGCTATTCTGTTTTTATATTATAAATCAAATTTTAGCCTTTGTGGGTCAGTCTTTATTGTCACAATTAAACTTTGTGATTGTAGTAAGGCAGCCAGAGCTAAATAAGCTGTATTTCAATAAAACTTTATAAAAATTTAACCCATGGGTGTAATGTACTGAACCCCCTGCTCTAATTCATTCATCAAGTCCTCTTACCTTCCTCTCCGAAAATGACTGGTAAATAGAAAAATGGAAATATTTGATGTATGTGTAAAGTCAGGTTTCACTATGTTAAACACTTGAGATAGTTAAGCTTAATTTAATTCTCACAACATTTTAAATGAGATTTTATGGTTGTCCACTTACAGATGGAGAAGCTGAGGTACACAGAGGCTAAGTAACTCATTCAGAGTTACACAAGAGGCAGAGGGTAGAGCCAGGATTAAAAGCCAGGTTTAGCTCATGCAGTGACAGGATTTGAAGTGCAATATATATATTTCACTTTAAGTCACCAGTACACAGAACAGTATTGTTTAATATCCCCCAGTATGGTAATCAGGGAAGAACTTAGCCACAGATATTCCCAAAGGGTGGAAACTGAAGCTGGGGATGAGAAAAACTGAAGCTGGGGATGAGAAAAAATTATAGACCATAGTTGGTAGTTGATGGGATTTGTTTGAGACACCTGTGTGCTAAGACAAACTGAGGAGGACCATGTAAACTGTGTAGGAGTCTATGGCCTGCAAAGGCAGATGGGGAAGTCGTTACTGGGATCAGCACAATGCTTATTAATGTGAAAGAGGCCCAGGTTTAGTCCTCCCCTATCCTTTTCAAAAAAGGGAAATTTGTCTTTGACATCAACTTCTCTTCAGTTCCTGTCTTAAGGAAAAAAAAAAAACAACACAAAATCAGGATGTTGCACATATAGAAACAGGCCCAGGTGGAATGGAAGAAAAGAGAAGAGATTTTCATTTGTGAGACATTTCCTGGGCTTTCCTTTGTTGTGGAAAGTTTGAGTAGGAGGGAAGGTAGAGAGGAAAAAATCAATCTAAATACTGTATTGCTGAGATAGAGTAGATGGAGAAGATGAACTGAAGAGAACTGAAGTGGGCTGCTCTTGCGGGTATTTGGTGGGGGGGCAGTAGGTGAGAAGCTCTGGTATAACTGATAGGTATGAAAACACCCAAAAGAAATGGAAAAGGATTTTGAGATATGTTACAAGGGGTTATCATTTGGACATCTTATATCATTTGAGGAAGATGCAATTCAACTTTCTTTTGGAATTATTTTTCTTTTTGAAGATGAGACTCTATGCAAAGAAAGGACCATAAGGGGCCTTAGGATTTATTTGGGTTACACTAGCAAAGTGACTTTATTTTTAACCTTTGAACTGGTCCAAGGAATCCAAATTATATACCAAGAGAGAAGTGTCTGAGAGTGGAACAGTGTAGCTCATGGGGTAGAAAATACTCTGTCTGTAGGTGTTCAGTAATCACCTATTGTGATCTTGAGGAAGCAATGCATAAGTAAAAGAGAGTTCTTCGGCCTGGCTGAGCATGGAAAGTATTAGAGCTTTCACAATGTCTAACCCTAGGCCCCTTCTATTTCTGTGATGTTGGGCAGCCCTGACCTTTACAAAGCTCTGCAGGGGAGTCAGAAGTTCATGAACCAATAATGGCAAGATGATCTCTTATGCCTCTTCCAACTCTGACACCACTGTCCTCATGAACCTCCTCTCCTTTGTAAAAGGATACATCGTGCAGTTACTTAGCCAATGAAAGCATCGTCTATAAAAAGGGAGAGTGCTTAAAGGATCACTCAAATAAATAAAAGAGAAAGAAAGGAACAAAGTCACTATGAAGCAACATCCTGCTTCTTTTTGGGTCGCCTTGGATGATATTTTGGACATATTAAACTAGTCCACTTGTTTATTTTTAGTGCTTTTTTTTAAAAAAACAGGTCTGTGAATTTCTCTGAATTTACTCTCCAACCATTTTAATGGGGAAAGAAAAGCAGGTGGAAAGAAAAAAACAGAAAGAAGGTTATCAGGCCCCTCACAAAATTGATTCTAGATTCCAGGTAATGGTACTAAGAATTGCATCTGAAAAATGGTGAATAAGTTAAATTTTTATAATTGTAATCCTATGTGAAAAGCTGCAAGAGAGCTCCTTATGAAAAATAGTAGCTAAAGGGAACTTTCTAAATAAATTAAGTCTGTATCAAGGCTTTAATTTTTAATGTTTTCCCCTGATTGCTAAATACATACTTAAGAAAACAAAACATCTAGAAAAACAGAAGAAAAATTTAAAGTACATGTAATTCCATGACTGCGAGGTATTTTAAATATTTAGAATTATCTCCGTCCAGATGAACACACATATACATATGTTCGAATGGAGACACATGTGTAAAAAAACTTCTCAAAAAATTGGAATTAACCTGTACACACTTCTTTCTAACCTTTTTTTTTTTTTGCTTTATCCATCCTCTTTTCTCACATCACAGATATTTTTCCACAGCAGTTTCTAAAGGCTACAAAAGATCCTATGACATTAAATACTATTTTTGGATATTGAGGTTGTTTCTGGTTTTTGACATGATAAATAATGTATTTGTCTACACTGATATTGTTTTAAATCAAGGCAGGTGGATATTGGTAGTGTTGCCAAATAAAACAGTGGCATTGCTAAATGTAATCTCATGTTTCATGTACTCTAAAATACCAATGCCATGGTTTGGAAATGCATTAACTGGTACAAGTATATGAATACAACTCACTTCCCTGGCCTGAGTTGTGGCTGCTGAGCAGCTAGGTCAGCCTTCCTTAGGGGTCAGGAGATAAGCACATGCCCTCAGCTGCTCCTATTTCCTGCTCTACACTCTGGCTCCCAGACTCAGGAGACTGCTCTCAGTCACTCCAATAATAATGATGATATTAAAGGGATAGCAGCAAACAAGAAAATAGGTGGCTTCTGCTATGGGCTGAATTTTGTCACTGTCCCCGCCCCCATTCATATTTCAAAGTTTTAATTCCTAATAGCCCAGAGTGAGAGTATATTTGGACATAGGGTCTTTGAAGAGGAAATTAAGGTAAAATGAGGTCTTGGGGTGGCCCTAACCCGATAGAACTGGTGTCTTCCTATGACAAGGAAATTAGGACACTGACTCAGAGGGAAGACCAAGTGAAGACAAAAGGAGAAGACAGTCATGAGCAAGTCAAAAAGAGGCCTCAGAAGAAATCAGCCCTGCTTGGCCCAGTGACCTTGAACTTCCACCCTCCTGAATTATAAGAAAATAAATTTTTGTTACTTAAGCCACCCAGGCTATGAACCTTTATTACAGCGGCCCTGGAAGGCTAATATAGTTCCTAACACTTCTGCAGAAAACTTTCCAGGTGCATCAAACACACAAGAATAGGCAGTTTTAGAGACTCAAAGGTGGAGAGATGGGGCTTAAGATCAAGGCTCCAGGACTCAGGAGCTGACTCTTCAGCTCACCTAAGGGCTGAACATCAGTATCCTCGTCTTTGCACCAGGGCCTGTGTCCTGTGACAGCTGCACTCCTGTGAGAGCCCTACACTTCGGAGGATTCTGAGGCTGACAGGTGTGGAAAACACCTACATGGTGCCTGGTGTGCAGGAGGCATTGGGTGAACCGTGTTAGCCAGTGGTTTGTACAAGCTCCTGTCCATTCATCACAGGGAATGAGTCTTCACGAATCATATACATATTGTTGTTGTTGTTAGGTGCCATCAAGTCTGACTCATAGTCACCCTATGTACAGCAGATGGAAACGCTTCCCAATTCTGTGCCAGGCACATGATCTTATTTATGTTTAAGCCTCATGAGTGGATTGCCATGTCCTGCTCCTGTTTTTGTGGAGCTGGGAATTGAACTCGAGATCTCAGAGACTGCAAAGCAGCGCTCTACCAACTGAGCTAAATCCCAGCCTATTCATATATATATATATTTTTTTTTCACTTGTTCCAAACTTTGTCTTTAAGGAAGACTCACTTTGTTTAGCCCACATAGTGTTTGTTTAAAACTTCAAATTCATTATTAATATTTTAAAAACAGAGAAACCTACACACATTCTGGATTTCTGGGTTTGGGGAAAATGGGAAGATTTTGTAATGCTAGGCCCCTATCCTCTAACTCATAGTGATCCCTGAGCATGAGACTTCTCTTTGCACCTGTCCAGCCCTGTAGCATTGAATTAGTAACTTAAACCTTAATAAATAAACTAATTCCTATAAGTGAACACACACACACACACACACACACACACACACACAAAGAAGCTATATGTATATGTACCAGGATACTAAAAAAGCATACACAGTTTAAGAGATGTTATCTATGTATTACTTTTTGAAGCTGAATTGAATTACAGTAGAGATGTGTAGGATGATGTTCACTCAAAAAATGCCATTAATCAAATGAATGCTAGTGCCGCCATGCAACAGGCAGGATAGTCAAGAAAAATGGCAGGAGCACAGAGTACAAGACCATTTTGAAGTGGTATTTAAAATTTGAGGACATTGTGGAGGTACGATGACAATGGAGTGTGAGTACACAACTGAACTTCCAACATGCTTAACAATTACACACACTCATGATAAGTTTGAGATTCATGGTACTGTGTGTGATGTGTACAAGGGAAGATCCAGAAAGCCTCACACAGTGACAAGTCCTGCTTCTTCTGCTATGGTAACCACTTTGAGCACCTCTTGTAATTACAGAAGTCAAATGTGACTTGTATTTATCTTTCGTTATCAGTAGATATTGAGTATTACAATTTTAATACAGGTTTTTCCTTTCTTAGTATATGTACACATTTTTTGGCACTGTCTTTACATATAAGCATACATGTGTTGGGGTGTTTGTGTGTATGTGTGTGTGTGTGTGTGTGTGTGTGTGTGTGTGTGTGTGTGGTGTTCCTTAAGTCACATACCTCTTGGCCTCACAATTTCAATACGTTTCCTTTTTAAAAATTCACTGTGATCCTGGACACATGCCTTTGGTGGCATATTCAGTAGAACTTGTCTAAACACCTTATCACCCCCATACACTCTACAAATGTGGATAAAAGCACAGTTCTCCTAATGTGACCTCTAATGTTACACATGAGATCACACAGCTACTTTATGACCCAAAATTTTAGCTTTGGAAGGGGCCTCAGAAATGATCTAGTCTATGTAAAACCCTTGCGGTTGCTAGACACCTGAGAGATTTATGAAAAATTTTTGTTATTGGACTCCATTTTTACTAAAATAAAAATAAAAGCAAAAAACAAAGAAACTTGAACATTGAAGTAGTCATGTTAATTTTCTTTCTTTCCCATTCAGCAATCTCTAAGTATTATTAAAACACTCTCCAGTATTCCCAAAACAGGTTTACCTCCACCCAGCCCTGTGAACCTCAGCGTTGTCTTGTATCAGTTGCTAGGTAACTGAGGAAGATTTATGCACATCTATTGTTAATTTCGAAGACAGTTTTCAGCTCTGCCATAAACAGCACTGAAAGCAGACACCACATTTGCAGTGAGACATTCCCCTAGCCTACCCTGAGGTGGAGTATTCCAGGGCACATTTACAAGACCCAAAATATTCTGGTTAAAAAAGAAAAAAAAAAGATAATGCTGGTGAATTCACAGCTGTTTGAAAAAACAGTTCAGCAAATTTGAGACATTTGGGCCTGTCTCCAGTGCCCTCTCGTGCCAAATCCATGAGAAGTTTTATTGAAAGAGTATCATCTGCCCTCATGGTTTGCCTACATGAAATTTAATATTGCGCTTCTCTCCCACACCCACCCAGCAGCACCAAAATCCAGTCTCTTGTACACCAGAAACATCTGCAAAATTATTTTTCAAGCCATTGGTTTCATTACCATTTTAAAGGCTTTTGTTCAGCATAAGTCCCATTTATACTGGTGTAGACCATATATGGATTTTATTGCCACTGCTTACGTTGGTGATAAGAAGACCCAATTTTTATAATGGGCCCCCAAACCAAAGTTTTATAGAGTGAGCATAATTACAATTACCCTTCACATGTGGGAAGATCCCCTGGGCATCCCATCATCGTATTGTCACCGCAACTCTGGAAAAAGCTTGCTCGACGGCATTGTAGTGACTTAGACAACTTCCTGACTTCAACAGTCTGCCAGCTGGTGGTCCAGCCTTTTCTTTTCCTAATTCATCCATCCTCCACAGTGTCACCAGAAAGGTCATTCCAAAATGGAAACCTGAAGATGCCTGCTTATGATTAGTCATTGATGGTTCATCATTTACCAGACTCAAGGGCATGTTCCTTAGCTCCTTGTGCCTCTTCAGCCTCAACCTCCCATCAGACCTGCCTTTTCTGTAGTTCCTCCCACACCATGCTTTCTTGTCCCTAGGTCTTTGTTTACACAGCTTCTGTGCTGCAAATCTTCCACCATGCAACTATTCCACCCATACCCAATGCTAAAACATTCTCTGCCTTCCTTCCCAACCTCACCCCTATTGAGATAGATGGCTCTTCTCTGTGCTCCCAGAAAAATCAATGCCTGTCTCTATCAGTGCATCAATAGAAGTGCTTTATCATTATCTGTTTGTCTTTCCCACTCACTAAATGTCTGCACTTTTTCCAATGCAGCATCTACATATCATATCATTCCTTTTAGTATCCCAGAGCCTGGCACAATGCCTAGCATATCATGAGCACCCACTGGTTGGAGGAAACAAAGGGGAAACAGAGTGGGATTGGGAGGGGTGCCAATAGCACCTTCAGACTAATTCAAGGATGAAGCAACTCATCCTCCAATAGATTCAGTGACCCTGGCAACACATTTAGCAAGTGGAAGAGCCAGAAGAGCAAGTAGAAAGATCCATAGAAATGTCATTCTTTTTTTTTTTTTTTTTTTTTGTGGTATTGGGGGTTGAACCCAGGGCCTCAAGCTTGCATGCTCTGCAAGTGTGGGACCACTGAGCTGCACCCCTAGCCCTTTATTTTTTTATTTTTTTACTTTTTGGAGACAGGGTCTCACCAAATTACACAGATTGCCTCTGATCTTGAACTTGTGATCCTCCTGCCTCCGCCTCCCAAGCTGCTGGGATTATAGGCATGCGCCACTGCACCTGGCTAGAAATAAGTCATTCTTTCATAGAGATAGCTTCTGCTTGCTTGCACACTTGCAGGGATGGGGTGCTCACCGCCTATGCAGGCAACCCTCCCCATAGTTAGCCAGCCATCCTGTGAGACTCTTCCTTCTTGGGTGGTACCAAATCCCAGTTTCTCTGTGAGTCACACCATCCTGATTCTGCTTTCATCTTCTGCTGTTAAGACATTTGTTCTCATCAGATTAGAAACTTCAGACTTTATTCTCTGGATAAAACACCCTCAACTGTTCTCACTTCCTTTAATCACCGTTAAAAATGCAAATATAAACAGATTCCAGGCTTGAACACAGTGCTTTCCATGCACCAGCTAATCCAAAACTCCCTGAAGCTCAAGTTAAAGAATATGCTCAAGATCACACAGCTGGAAAGTCATAGATCAGGCCTAGACCCCAAGGGGTCTAACTCCAAGTTCATGGACTTAACCACCTCACAATACTCTTGCCTGTCTGAGCCTTTCAGCTATGCTGCAGTGAAAAGCTAAGCAGATTAAAGGCACATAATTCTCTCTCTCTCCCCCTCCCCCCACTCTTTTCCCTCTTCCTCTAATACTAGCTTTCTGGAGACCTAGCAAATTTCACTCTTGGAAGATTATTTTTAAAAATGAGTTTCCTTCTCATCCCTCCTCCCTCCAAGCACCATCTGAGGATCAAAGATGGGCAGGTTGATGGGTCTGAATATACCATAGTATTCACAGAGCTGCTGCACCAGGATGAGCCAACTCATTAGTTTCAAAGCCTCAAATTAATCTTCCATTACTGTTCCTCAAGGTGAAAGGTCATTTTCTATCTCCTTAGCTTTATCCACTACCCAGGAGGAAATTGGATCCTTAGGCAGGAGGGATCCTGTCTTCCCATCAAACCAGCTGTTGACGTTTCTCTTCTGTATTACTGGTAAAATTGTACAGTGAGAGCTGGAATTGTTTTTGTGGGTTTTTAAAAACATAGGTAAATTGTTGTTTTTTTTTTTAAATAGAAGCTTTTGTATATCATGGTGCAGAGAAATGAATAAGAAGCTGGTGCTAAGAGTGCTGAGAAAGGTAAAGATGAAACAATTGCTGTTGGCAGGATGAAGCCGTGCAAACTAAAAGGGGAAATCTCTACTCACCAGCTAAGTAATCGCCCTCTGGTGCCTCCTAGTGGCAAAATCTAACATGGCACCAGCTGCCTGGAGAAATAGCTGTTTCAGATGCCACCTCACAGAACAGTGGTGAACTTTCTTGGAATCAATCTAACCAAAGACCCTTCAGATCTCTACAAGGAAAATTTCAAAATATTAAAGAAAGAAATAGCAGAGGACACTGAAAAATGGAAAGACCTCCCCTGCTCCTGGATAGGGAGAATTAATATTGTAAAAATGGCTAGCCTACCAAAAGCAATCTATAGATTTAATGCAATACCCATTAAAATTCCACTGACTGACTTCACAGAAATAGAAAAAATGATCCAAAAATTCATATGGAACCACAAAAGACCACGTATAGCCAAACCACTTTTAAGCTGCAAATCTAATGCAGGGAGAATCACAATCCCTGACTTCAAACTTTACTACAAGGCAGTGGTTGCAAAAACAGCTTGGTACTGGCACAAAAATAGGCCCAAAGACATCTGGAACAGAATAGAAGACCCAGATATACCTCAACACACCTATAGCCACCTTATTTTTGACAAAGGAGCAAAGCAAGTAAACTGGAAAAAGGACAGCCTCTTCAACAAATG